>CABHPR010154718.1:29885-47559 GCA_902168415.1 Peromyscus melanophrys | reverse complement strand
AAAAAAAAAAAAAACCAGAAACGTTGGTAAGTTTCAGGTACAGCAGAAACACAAGGAAAGCTTTTTCCAAGACATGAACAGAGGTGAAGGTCAGAAATTCTCGGGACCCACATCTGAGCAGAAACCCGAGGAAGGGAAGGGTCTCTGAAGATGATAAATGAAACATCTGGGAGAGCTGGTTCTAGATTCCAGAGCTCTGACAATGGCTTCCAAAGTCACTGGTCATGCTGGACATGATGACAAGCATCTCTCAGGAAAAAAACAGCCATGGCCATGACCAATGGAGTCAACACAACACACTGGTAGAAGGGAAGTTCTTCCACTCATTTCTTGACAGTAGAGAATCTCAATAAGGGTGGAAATTATGTTTCTCTCACCTTGACCAAAAGGGAGAAGGCAAGCCTAAGATTAATTTAAATATATGAACAAACATAACGATTCTTTGTGTTCTGAGGTAGGATCTCACAATATAGTCCAAGCTGTCCTGGAATTCACTATGTAGCCTAGGCCAGCTGCAAATTGCCAGTGAGCCTCCTTCCTTGGGTTTCTGTGTGCTGGCATCAAAAAGGTAAACCACCATGCCTAGACACAGTGGTTTTTGCAAAATAGAATATGTGGGCTGATATTCATGTACCAACGGATGTTTGAAAATGGAGTCTGGGAAGGAAGAGACATTCTTCTGTTCCACATGGCACAGCCTTTGATTTAAAACCAGCAGGTCCTACAAGGAGCAGATGAGGCATGCGGACACAGCGTGACCACAATGAGTGAGAAAGAACAGAGGGACGACTGCCTTATAAACCCTTTAGAGGGTAAATGAGCGCCTAGAAAAACATGGTGTGTGGGTGGAGTAAAGTAATTGAGAACAGCTGAAAAACTCAGTGAGTCTGATTTTTTTTTCTCTGAACAGAATGAGTAAAATGTCTTTTTAAGAACTGGAATACAAAAGTGAAAGCAGAAGATAAAGGAAATTTACTATATTTAGCTGCTCACACACATGCACACACAACTGAAATCGTAGCCATGTGATCCATTAAGACAGGCTTCTCCTGTACCTTAACTCATCTGCTGTGCTTTTTCAACTCATCCTTGCAAGCTTGGGAGCCATGACAGACAGAAAGGAGCAGTGGGTCCAGGATGGGACAAAGACAGCCTTCTTCTGTCTGTAAAGGCTCTGCTTCCTCCTCCTCTTTCTTCTTCCTTTCCTTCTCCTCCCCCTGCTTCCATTCCTCCTCCCTTTTCCTTCTCTCCCTTCTCCCTACCTTTCTGCATACTTGTGATATGTGTATGTGGAGACCAGAGGAGGTCACTGGGTGTCTTCTTCTATCCCTTTCCACCTTATACAATCGAGACAGGGTATTTCATGGAACCTGGACCTAGGCTGGTGGCCAGAAAACTCTATTAATGATCCTTCTTTCCTTCTGCCTCTGGCCCCCACAAAGCTGGGTTTAGAGACATGTGCCCATGCCCAGCTTTTTATTTGGGTGTGGGAAATCCAAACTCATGTGCCCATGCTTGAGCAGTGAACACTTTTACTGTAGACCCATCTCCCAAGCCTACTCTATGCCTTCATGAGGAAAAACTCCCAGAACAAAGGGATGGGGGGGAACTAACTCACCACAGCATGATAGCTGTCAACCATGGCCACCTTGACAGCTAGAGCAGCAAGATATTCTCACACCCACACCTTGCCCCAGCTCTTATTCCCAGGGAGAGCCAAAGGATTCAGAAGGGGAGCTTCTTGCTTAATCTATGAATTTAGTATTACCTCTTCATTATTGTTAGACGTATATCAGCCACCTCACATGCTATAATTTATACCATTAAAATCACACATGATGCTCATTGTCCCTGTTGTAAGATGTGAGCCCCAAGGTGAGTAGCAAGCAGAATGTAATTCAAATCAGGTGCTCGGAACCCAGAATACACTCTCTTACTGCCTGCATGTAATGCTGCTTCTGGATGCTCAGTAATGATTGCTTCCACCCATATTCTACGGAGGCTGCAGAGCTGTGGGCGTGCCTCAGGAGTGCTAAGCCACTGAAGTCCAAGGACCACACAAGGTCCACGATGATAATTTCCTGTGAAATAACTTATAAAAATGGAGACAGTCACATAAAAGGGACAAAAAGTCCTTGTAGAAAGAACGGAGACCCTCATCCCTAGCTCCTGGGAAGTATGATTTAAATTTTTATGTTAATATGTTAGTTCTAGGATCAAGAGTCTGATGGCTGAACAGGCTTTGAAAAAAAAAAAGTATCCAGACAAAACCAGCAATATCGTTTTATAGAATGGCATCGGTTACCTTCATAATGGAGGAAAAAATGCGTAAACATAAAAAACCAAGATGAATATTTTCAATTTGAAGAAATATAAATATATATTTGAATTGTACACACACACACACACACACACACACACACACATACACACAGGAATTATCCTTTATTTTCAAATGTATTAATGAACCTCTCTCCAGGAACACATTCCTTTTTTGCCCCTACAAAAATTATTACACATGTGATCTTAACACTCCTGTGATTTCTAAACTCTCACTCAAAAGAATCTATACAATGTCTTTGTCAGTCTGAGCCAACTAACGTCAGGGAAATTAAGTCCAACCATTTCATTTCCTGTCTCCTAATGTTAGTTAGTGAAGTACCATTGGCATGGTCTATATTTGTCCACTCAGTCAATGAGCATCTACTATGTCCTAGGCACTGAATAAACAGAGGTCAAACATTGGCTCCTGCCTACCACCAGGTTAAGTAAAATGGTGCATGGTTCAACAAATAATTGGGATAATGTTTTGAAATATTATGAGAAACCTGTTGCTTTTTTGGATTTTTTTTAACATTTTATTTCTTTCAACATTTAGCCATGCCTGGAATCAAACTATTGCCTTAAAGAAGACAGAAACCAACCCAGCCAGGAGAGTCAACTTTATACCTGTAAATAGTAGAAAAAAAATCCCTGGACATTGCCATCTCTCTGAGCCCAGCTGCTGGGTACCATGGGGTAGACATTGCCTTTGGTTGCATCCATTTTCTCATTTACATTTAAATTCTGAGGCTCTGGCTATATGATCCCTGGACAATTGCCCAGTTTCTGGAAAAGTCTAGCAATGGGACTGAATACGTGCAGTGTTTCTCTGTGGCCGAGTTGGGGGAGGAACCCTGACAAGGCATGGGAAAGAGAAGCAGGTACAGCAGCGTGACTTACCAGACCTCTGGGTAGGATGATGGGTGGAAGAGGGAGATCTACATACACCTGGATAGAAAGGTACCTGCTATTATCTTAGTAGCCCTGCTAGCCATCTGCTTTGTCCCTTGCTTACACCAAGTTCTCCGCTAAGTATTTTATAGATCACCCTTCCCCTGGGGTATTAGGGCATGACTTACCAATGAGAAGGAAAACACGCTGGAGGAGGAAAGACCGGAGACATAGAGATAAACTTAGGGGCAGTGGTCCAGGCCCGAAGGGTAACAGCCTTGGTGCAGGAGTGGAAATACTGTTCTTAGTTCTCTGCTAAGGAGGACAGAAGGAGACTTTGGAACTGTCCCCATACCACTGGTCAAGATGTTAGACAAAGGAACCATCAGCTAGTAGGGGGCTTGGGGAAGAAACATGATGAGTTCATGCTATGAAACATTCAATCTCTAAAATAATGGAGGGAAGTGAACTGGTTTACAAGTGAGGAGGATCGGAAACTAGTGGAACAAAGAAACCCACTGTGCTCCTTAATGAATTGTGGTGCCTCCACAGGGAGGTCTCTGGGGTTGAAGGAGGGCTCTACCCTGGACCTATTTTTTTTAATAACCTGGGTGTAGACACAAAACACATACTCAACCAGCTGGTACATGACATAACTTCTGAAAAGGTATGAATCACAACTGATGCCAGGTTAAAGCTGTCACAGGGTTAAGGAATTATCTGAAAACACCAGGATGATGCTTAGCAGAATAAATATGCAGTCCTTCCTTCAGATTTCAACAGGAATGAACAGTGTAGTTACAAGATCTGAGGTCAGGCGTGCGAGTGGTACCCCTTAGCAATTATAGAAGAATACTTAAAATTGCTTTAAGGTTTGTCAATACCAACAATGAAGCAGCTACTTAAAGGCAAACCCATACCCTGCCCTACTTGCTAGCAAAATTGCCTCTGCTTTTTGAAGTTCACTTTATTTTAAAATAAAAACAACTGGTCTAAAGAAGCTACCAGTTTTCAAATTAAGGCTTTGGGCCACTCCTTCCAAATGCACATGGAATCTCTCACCTAGTGCTTTACAACCCAATTATATCATCAGTTCATCCAGAGGTAACGGGTAGTCGCTGGGTATGCATGTTGTCTCCTGCACTTCCCAGGAAACTTTCCACTGGGTCGAGCCATGTGACTGTGCTCTGGCAGATAAGAATGAGAGCTGAGGGAACATAAATTCTTAACCACAGCTGGGTCTCCTTCATCAATTTCCTCCCTTGACACCATGAACTTCGAGTCACATTTGAGGTGCTGGCAGAGAAGACGGAGAGAGCCTTGACCTCTGAGTCATTATATGGCAGAGAGCCCAGCTGATGCACATGACTTCATATGAGCAAGAAAGCCTCCCTTGCAGTCACTGAATCCCTGTGGTTTAGGTGAGCAAATGTTGTTGCCATGGACATAGCCCAACCCTAACCACATTTATTCTTGAACATCCCTGGATTATCCCTGAACATCACCTGGCTCAAGTGTGCTGATGACTCAACCTTTATAATCCTCTCCAGGAAACTTTTGAGAAACTCAGACTGTGGTTTCAGCACAGGCATTGGGTGAATAAATTCAACTGTCCACATACAAAGTCAATAGAACTGAATTTTTGGTAGTATGCTAAAGGAACCCACTGTAAGGTCCGGGTAATTTTTATTTAAAAAAATGTTACTAATTCATAGTAAAAGCATTCACTCGTAAAATTCAGTGTAGTGCATGAATTATACCATACTGTGTTCGTATGTCAGGTAAGAGTTAAAGATTCCCATAATTCCCTGAAATTATAAAGGAAGAAATCTTAGTGTTGAGCCATCTAATGCTACCAAATGTCAGACTTTTAAGACAAAAAACTGAGCCAAAGGGGTAGATACATCTATCCCCAGTCTGTGTGGTCTCCTGGATTCCATTTTTGGTGTTCTCCTTGGTGTATTTTAAAAACTAAAATTAAAACATAAAACACATTCTCTGATTCTTTCTGCAGATGAGCTGACTCCTTTCTCCAGAGTTTCTTCAATCTTTATGACTTCATGAAAGGGAGAAGGAAAAGGTTTCCTTGTGAAGAAAGAGATTAAGAAAGAGGAGCAGATTATAAGATGAACCTCGTTCATCTAACTGCACACATCTTTCTCCTCCCTGAAGCCCTAACTCACCTCAAAATGCTTTCCCTGTCAGATGTGTACACACCCCGAAAAGGCTTCTTTGTGGAATGGGTACCTTATTGTTTTTCCTTATCCTGGTTTCTAGTAAATATTAATTAATAAATGTTGCCACCTGAATTATATATAAATTATATAGAATTTCAATCTGAGAGCATCGTTAAGGTTTTTTCCATATTCTCCAACCCCTCATTGCTCCAGAGCTTAAGAAGAAGGGCACGTCCAGTCCATTAGAATGACTCAACCTTCGATGTGCTATCTTCCCCCTTCTCCCTTTCTGTTCAAATGTATTTTCTCTTCAGTTGGAAGGGAATCAATCCATGGAAGAGCCAGGTGTCTGTTTTCCTTCTTCAAGCAGGTCCTGGTTAATGGGGGCCCTAAGACCCTCTGCTGCCATTGACTTGACTGCATAAGAAAATAGAGTGGTCCTTACTCTTGTACCATTTGCTGCTCCTCTCTGACTCTTTAAAACCCTGCCCCTGTGCTCCAGAACACCCTGCTGGGTCTGCAAGTCTCTACAGCCATTCACGAGGAAGGTGGTTCTACTCTTCCCTTTGTGCCATCTGCTCGGATTTTGCTGGAGAAATCCTGTGAGATCTCTGCCTTTGGAAAAGGGAAAAAAAAGCATTAAATTTTACTACCATCTAACTTAGAGGTGTGAGAGAAACTCAACCCTCACAAAGACCTCTTAAGAATTTTGAGAATGGTGATTTGGAGGATAGGGGGGTTATAAACAGTGAGATGACAGTGTGGTAAACGCTTGCCTCATAGGTTCTGCTGGAATACTTAGTGGTGAACCTCCTGGGGGAGGTGTGTCCAAACGCTTATGCTCTTAGCGCACAGTTGTTTCTAGAATTTTTCACATGACTTAAATGTAAGTGTAACACGAATCTTAAAAGGTCTTATTAATAAAAAAAAAATTCAGAGCCAGATACTGGGGTAAATTCTGAAAGATCAGAGAGACAGAACAAGCCACAGCCAACCTCACCTCACCAACTCCTCAGCCAATCCTGTTTCCATGAATCCTCATACTGAAAGTCTCTGTGTCCTCACCCCTGAGGGTCTCGGTTGAACTGCTTAAAAGCCTATAGTTCCTGGTCCTCGTGCCTTATGTATCTTTCTGCTTCCTGTCATCACTTCCTGGAATTAAAGGCGTGTGTCCTTCCCTTCCCAAGAAAGACATGAGATCTCAAGTGCTTGGATTAAAGATGTATGCCACCATGCCTGGCTCTGTTCCCAGGGTGGCCTTGAACTCACAAAGATCCAGATAGATCTCTGCCTCCCAAGTGATAGGATTAAAGGTATGTGTGCTACCACTGTCTGGCCTCTATGTCTAATCTAGTGGTTGGCTCTGCCCTCTGATCCCCAGACAAGTTTTATTGGGGTGTACAAATAAAATATCACCACATGTAAGAGCAAAATGTGCTAGAATAAATTCAGGTACAGAAAGATAACCGATAAAAATCATTTCCTGTATGTCAAGAGCTTTATTCCTATACAGTTAGCCAAATTTCTCATGTTGGTATATGTATGTGTTTTCTTTGTACATCCTTTTTTCAATGCATATACAAGTATAAATATAAACATGTGTGGTTCCATTTTCATAAAAACAAAATTTTGAATGTATTACATATAAAAATACATTACATATACATATATATTATAAACACATTTCTATATATTTTTGTGTCTGCATAGGTATGTATATGTGACTGCACATATAAACATGTTTGTTAAGTCTTTTTCCACTTCCCATAGCTATATGGACATAGTTCATCTTTTGGGCAGTTTCACGCTATTCCTTGGCATCTTAAAATGACTTATTTGTCAATTTGTTGATCGTATTTAATCTATCAAAGACAAAGATAGATTAAAGAAGCAAGCGCCAGCCCTTATGAGGGGAGCACCTGAGGTTGTCTCACGGCTACTCAGCACGGAAGGCAGAGGTTCGCTATTCCGCTGGGTAGCCACAACTAGGTTAAGGCTTAGGAAACCCTCATAAACGCAGTGTCCAGTACACTGTGAACTTTGCAAACAACTCCAGCCATGAGATCCTCTGTGGTTGGAATGAGCTCTTGCGTTCTCTCCCTTTGCTAACAGACAGACATAATTCTAACCCCCTTTAATCTTTAATCTTTTCAATGCTCATGTTTCTTTTTTTTCCATTTTTCTTTATTAAGGAATTTTCTACTCACTCTACATACCACCCACAGATTCCACCCTCTTCCATCCTCCCACCCTCCAGCCCTCCCTCCCAAGCCACCCCACATCCCCACATCTCCCAAATCAAGGTCTCCCATGGAGAGTCAATGCTCACATTTCTTAGTATAATTCTCCTCCATGCCTCTTTCCCTCTCTCTGTCTCTCTGTCTCTCTGTCTCTGTCTGTCTCTCTGTCTCTGTCTCTCTGTCTCTCTGTCTCTCTGTCTCTCTCTCTCTCGTTTTTAAATGCATTATTCTGCGGCCCTAATTTTATAGTCTTGCTTGGTATGCATGTGTGGCCAGTTAGAACATAAAAACATTTAAGAAACAAGTAAGCTATAAATAACAAAAATAAATGAGTGCACTAAAAGAAAGAAAAAAATAAGAAAAGGACAGAATCCTGTCAGTGAAACTTCTGGATTGTATGGTGCTTTTATTTAGAATATGGTAAATTCTACTGAATTGTCTTTCAAAAATGCCATGACAATTCTCTTTCCCATAGCTTAGATACCTATTATCAAAACATAGGTTTGCCTCTCATACCACTTGTGGGAACACACACCTAAAATCCCCACATTTAGTGGCTAAGACACAGAGATAGTGAGTTCAAGGACAGCCTAGATGACATAGCAAAAACCTTCTCTGATTGTGTGCGTGTGTGCGTGTGTGTATGTGTGTGTGTGCATGTGTGTGTGTGTGGTGTGTGTGTATGTGTGTGTGTATGTGTGCGTGTGTGTGCATGTGTGTGCGCGTGCATGTGTGTGTGTGGTGTGTGTGTGGTGTGTGTGTGTGTGGTGTGTGTGTGTGTGTATGTGTGTGTGTATGTGCGTGTGTGTGTGTGTGTGCGCGTGCATGTGTGTGTGCGCGTGTGTGTATGTATGTGTGTGTGTGTGTGTGTGTGTGAAAGAGAGAGAGAATCTATTTATAAACATTATATACCATCAAAATCTTATTATATTGGCCAGTTTAAAAATGCAGATGTGTTCATTTGATTTGTAATTGTAGGTGACAATTTTCAGCATTTTAGACGTCAGTTCTTTGTAATTTTCTTCTCTAAACTGCTTCTTGTCACTGTGTGTTACCATCTAACCCTGTGCCCCTCCCCCTGCTCCTTTGTTCTATCTTATTTTATGAGTACATTTTTAACTAGTATGGATCTTGACTTTGCCTTTTGTGCATATTACACATACTTTCCCACAGTCCTCATCTGGCTTTTGCTATTTTTCCTGTGAGCTGATTTTGCCAAATCGAAGTTTGAACTTCTCAGTCTTCCATGCTTTCCCGCACAGTGCCTCGGCCTCTTGTTAAACTTAGAAGGTTCTCTCCACTCCAGGATTATAAAAAATATGGAGTGCATTTATTTAAAGCACGGGATGACCAAATTCAAACAGGCAACAGTAATGTAATTGATAGGATGCCAAAGCAAACAGCCCAAAGCTCCGCTGAGGAATCTGCCTAGCCCACATTTTCCCCTCGCACTGTATTTTTCCAGCCTGTGGTTATTTGTCCCGCCTCTAGGCAGCCTTGACTTCCCACTAAGTCCCCCTCCCTCCTCGTTCACTCCTGGGCAGAGAACTGCTTGATTTTGCTGTTTTTGCCTTAGTTGTCACAGACTGTCATCGCCAACGAGTGGCCTCCATCTACCTGTGCGTCTCTCACCCCAGGGCCTCATGCAGCAATACTGACTATATTGTCATCTTTTCTCTTTTTGCCCCCGCCCCCCTGTGACTTCCTGAAGTCATCCAGCAAGAGAGCCAAAGCTCCCTGTCACATCTGTCCCAGCTTGGCTCAGTTCCAATGGGAAAGTTTGATGTTGCAAGCTTTCAAGCTTTTAAAAGCCTCTTGCATTTCCCTGACTTAGAAGCATGCAGGCTTCCTTGACTTTCTTCTAATTCAATCAGGACAAAGAAAGCAAGCTGAGTTTACTGCTGCCTGTCTCTGGGGTGAGCAGCTCCAGGCAAAGGGCTGATGTAAGAGTCATGGTTCGTGGACTTTCTCTGCCCTGCCGCTTCCTAACTTGCCCTAAGGCTACTTTCTCTCTCTATGGGGACACTGTGTCTGGGTGCATTTTGCTATAGTTTTCCTCCTTGGAGGGACTGACCATAGGCCAACATCAAGGGTTATCTTAAGAGAACTAAAGCCCTGGCCGAGTCTCCATGCCAGGTCCCCACATCAGTTGTGAGCAGTGACTTAAACAGACTCTAATGGAAAGGTGATAGGCTTACTGTGCAAATAAGGCTCTGAGACAAGTCCCCAGCAGCCCCCACAGTACAACTCAGGTGACTGTCCCTTCATCCCTCTAGGCAGACATGGAGGACTATACATCTTCTCTCCAACTCCCCAGAGACCTGTGGAACGGGGTTGGGCCAGGAGATTGAGGACTGTACCTAAGGCTGCAGTTTCCCTGAGCAAGGCTGGGCCGTTGAGGACTGACAGATATCTCTGAACTCACACCACATGGAAAGGTACCTCCTCTACCCTGCTGTCCTGGTGGAACACTGATTACTGTGGCCCCTTGTTGGTAACTATTAGGGGGCAAGATCACCACCGTCATTCCTGGAAGCGTTAAAGAATTAAATGTCAGGGCTTCCAAGTGCACCGAGACTCTCAGTCTCAGGATTTTTGGTTATGGAATGTGGCTGCCAATTACATTTTCCTTTTTCCTGTCTGTTCATATTTTCAGGTATTTCCTCTAAAATATAAGAATTGTATCTAGTAATTAAGCAAAGATGCATTTCTTTGGTTGGTTATTTTTATATCTGAGTATTTGTATTTGTGTGTATTGAGGCCAAAAGAGGAGGTCTACTGTCCACCACTTTCATTTTCCACTTGATTCACTGAACCTAGAGCCACCTGAACTGAACCATCAACGCCCTCAGGAGATCCTGTCTGCAGTGCTGAGGCATTCGGCCATGCTTGCTGTTTACCTGGGTGCTGGGGTTTGAACTCAGGTCCTCCTGCTTATGCAGCAAGGACTTTTACCTCCTGAACAGCATTTCCAGTCATGTGAGGTTTTATTTAATTAAAAAATTCTTATCTTGAGCTTTCAAATATCCCAGGAAGTGTTTAATAGGTGGATAGGGTGATGACGTCATAGGTCCCTGGCATTAGGGAGTCTTGGCTAAATGTCAGTTGTTACTGTTATTAGTACTAATATTATTTTTGAGAAGAAGAAAGAGAGAAAGAGTTTCAGGGTGAAGTTGAGAACAGCATTGAGAAGGACAGAGAGAGAGAGAGAGAGAGAGAGAGAGAGAGAGAGAGAGAGAGAGAGCAGCTATAGAGTGGATGGCATGTCTCATGGAGCCTGATGTCTGTTTAAATTGCTCACATTCAAGTTTAGGAGCAGTGTGAGGTGTGCAAGTACTGAACTGAGGCTCTCTGCCTCAGGATGTTATTATCTTGATGTTTTCTCAATGATAGGGTAGGGGCAAGTAATTCAGGAACAAATAGACCAGTTATCAACATTGAACAGTAAAGAAAGGCTAGAAAAAACATGAGAATCTGAGAAAGGCCAGATGGGGCTTCCTTCCTGGAGGGTCTCAAAGCAAAAAGCAAAGCCAGTGAGGTCTGCCACGAGGTCACTGTCCCCACAGCTCCTGGAGGGTGCGCTGACCACCCAGATAGGCTTTCCTGAGAGATCTCTGACTTTACATATTCCGTCCCCTTTCTTCAACAAATAAGGTCAAGAGTTCCAATGCAAATGCATACATTAAGATACACAACAACCCCTATCTCTTAAGTGCTGGGAAGCCCGTGCTGAAGCTGGATTCTCTCTGCTTGACATGCATCATGACTCTCTCACACACCTCAAATATTTTAGAATCTCCCTTCACTGAATGAGTAGAGAAACAGCAGTTCAGCAGCACTCACATTGAAAGTGCATGTCAACCAGAGGGTTCCCTTGCCTCCATGGCTTTCTGCCTCAAGCTTACACACAGGGTTTCTGCTGTTTGGAGGGCCAGAAGCCCTGTGAGGGATCCAAGCATTCAAGCTGAAGGAGGCAGCTCTGAGATCTGAGAGGGATGTGTGGCATAAGGCCTTCCCTGTGTGAAATCCTGGCACGGTTAGTCAGGGAGTATGCACGGGTGGGGAGGGTGGGGATGTGAGAGGTCACAGGGCCACCCATAACAGGACCAGTCATAAAGAAGGACCCAAAGATGACATCTTGCCTTTTCATCTGAATTCTATCAATTGGATATGTCTTGTTTAAAAAAATATGGTGCTCTAGAATTTTTAACAATCTAGTCAGTCATTGTTTATCTCTATACATAATTTCCTTTTTTAAAATGCAAGATTTAAGATTATAGGGTTAGCTGGAAGCAACACAATTATCAAAGCAAATGGTCATTGATTGCCCAGCTAATCAAATAAACTTAAACCTTGGAAGAAAAATAGATGGTCTGTGATCTAATCACTCCTTGTCTTCATAAAGTACCAGGAAAACCTGGATTATTTCAGAGAGAAAAGTTGAGAGTATATAGTCATCAGTCATGCCTTTAACATAAGTACTTAAGAGCCATGCCAGTAAATTGAACCTAACCTTGAGGGCCCCTCAGATAAGAACAAGTCCATTACACCTCACTAGGCTCAAAGCAGTGGTTTGAAGTCTATACCTAATAATGGTTGAACTCTCATGTACATCTCTCTCTCTCTCTCTCTCTCTCTCTCTCTCTCTCTCTCTCTCTCTCTCTCTCTCCCTCCCTCCATCCCTCCCTCCATAGTTCTGTGCATGTATCTGTGTGTGATTGTGTACCCACATTTGTGCTTGTACATGTGTGACTGCTGGTGTATAAGCACACGTATGTGCATGTCTGTGGAGGTCAGAAGGTGACATCTGTGTCTTCCTCAGTTGCTCTCAACCTTCTTTTTTGAGACAAGGTCTCCGTTTGAATTTGGAGTTCACCAATTCAGCTAGATTAGCTGGCCAGCGAGCCCTAGGCATCCTCCTTTCTCTGCTTCCCCAGCACAGGAATCACAGGACTGTAGGTGTGTACTGAGGTGCCCAGTCTTTTAAGACTGGGGATCTGAACTCAGGTCCTCACTCTCATACAGGAAGAGGTCTACTGACTGAGCCGCCTTCCCAGCCTCCATGGTGGTTTTTGTAAAATTCTCCTACAGAAGGCACACAAGGAAGATGCTGTCACTAATAGGGGCGTGACTACTGTCCCCTCCCAGGGTGATTTATGAGACAAAAACCACACCATTTTAAGACCTTCCATAATTTCCCCAACGATTCAAATGTTTACGAGGCTAAAACAAGGATGGTACAGACAGAATGCAAGGCCGTGTGTGTGTGTGTGTGTGTGTGTGTGTGTGTGTGTGTGTGCGCGCGCGCGCGCGCGCGCGTGCACGCGTGCGCGCGTGTTAGCATGCCCAGAGCAGGGGGAGATGGCCACTCTTGGTGTTGCAGAAGGGAGCCTCATCTAACATTAGTTCATCCCTCCCACAGCATCATGTTAGCACCAGGCAGTACGGGTGCAAAATATTCCGTTAGAAAAACTCCGCAGACAAGGGAGGAGTTCATACTTGGAGTTAGGCCCTGAATTTCACACTAGAATACACTTATAATTTTCTAGAGAGAAGCCTTCTCTAGATTTTTCAAAAAAAAAAGAAAAATAAAGGCTAACATTTATGGAATGTTTGAGAATGCATTGGGTATGGTATATGCATTTTCCTTCTACTCCCTTTGGAAGCCCCATGTTGGGTGTTTTATCATCATCTCCATCTTAAGGAGATGAGGAGCCGGCCCAGGGAGGCTGAAGAGCCCTCCCAAGTCAGGTGACTAGCTAGCTAATCGCAGTGTGGAGGCTAGAGTGCAGGCCAATCAGGCAGCAAGACTCTGGTTCCACCAAAGCTCTTCTGAGGCAATGTACCAAGAATTTTCTGACATGTCATCTCAGGTAAGCTTCAAAGGATACTTGCACATCAAATATTATCTTCATCTTATGAAAAGCTAACAAGGTTAAAACATGTGCTTGGGTTACCGTTAATGCCAATTGTGGAATCCATTAAGAATGGTCCAGAGTGGTGTTTCCCACACAGCATGCTTTAATTATTCATCATCTAAGAGATATTAATGTGCAATTTTAACAGAAAAATTTATCAACTCCTTTCTGCATAGGATTGCCAAGTTTAACAAATGAAAATACAGAATGCCTGGTTAAATTTAAATTTCAGATAAACAACAATTGGTTTATATGAGGCAAACTTACTCTAAAAAAGTATTCACTATTTATTTGAAATTCAAATTTAACCAGACATCCTGCATTTTATCTGGCAACAGTGTTTCTGGAAGATATATTTAGTATGCAACAAGCGAGGACATTTTAAGTTAATTGGAAAGGGATATAAAACGATTCCACTATCATCAGCAGTACATATATGGCTATGACATTTGCAGAGTTCCTATGCAAATGTGTGCTACAGCTTCTGCCCTCCAAGGGTCACTCAGTGTAAAAATAGTGATAGGTGATTCATAAGCTTTTAATTTTTTTAATTAAAAAATTATATGTATGGCTGTTTTATCCGCGTGCATGTCTGTGCTACACCTGTGTGTCTGGTTCTCCAAGGATGGCCGGAAGAGGGTGTAGGATGCCCTGGGTCTGGAGTTACAGGTGCCTGTGAACCATCATATGGTGCTGGGAAATGAACCAGGGTCCTCTCTCCAATCCTTCTTTCAATTTTCACTGCTAAAAATTAATAATAGAAATTCACATTTGCAGGGCTGGGACTATAGCTCAGTGGTAGAGCACTTACCTTTCATGCATGAGGCTCTAGGTTTAACGCCCTCAAAAAAAGGCAAAGAAAAGAGAAATTATCACAGTGAGGGAGGTACAGGGCAGAAATTAGTGCCTTACCTTTCTGAGGACTTTAAGAAAGTAGTGTGTGTGTGTGTGTGTGTGTGTGTGTGTGTGTGTGTGTGTGTTGTGATTCTGTAGTTTTTGTGGCATGTTAATATTGTGTAAGTCATCATCTACGCACTGTTTCATTTAGAATTTATCAAAAATTATGTTTATGAACTGTATTATTTAAAGGCTCACCAAGAATTGCATTATACAAAATAAATGCACTGGGATCATTTTGGTGCAGTGGGTACCCAGGGGCAGAATGGAGTGATATCAGGCCTTTGCCAGTGCAGAAAAGTTTCTGCTCAGGACACCTGCAAGATTTGTTTGCTTCACATTGGGACATAATTTTATTCTCATTTTTTAATATTCTTTTCTTCTTGGAATGAAGTACCATTTTATAATGTGAACCACATATGCTCAGTGGAAAAAAAAAAAAACGATTCATGTACCCTAATACAAAATTTACTCATACTGTAAAATTCCACCCAAGAGAGAGAACTACATGAAAATGAATTTCCTTTATTTCATGTGTCTCTCCCCCATACCCTGTCTCTCAGATATTGTTTTACTCTGTAGATTAGGCTGGCCCCAAATGGTTTCAAATTCACAGTAATTTTCCTGCTTCAGTCTCCCAGGTGCTGGCATGACAAGACTTTTTTCTAGATTCTCAGCATACACACGTGACCATACACACTCTGAGTACATGCTTGGCATGTGCATGTTCATAGTGTTCACAGACCAAAAGCTTTCTGAAGTCATTCACCTGGGAACAATTAACCGAATAGAATTAGAATGTACTTTCACCAAGATGTGATGGATTCAATCCATTTTGACTAAGAAACTTGACTTTTGAATGCACCCTCCAGAGCCCTCCATGTACAGATAAACGTGAATACTTTCCATAGCAGCTACACAGCAAAGCTTTGCATTCCAAAGATGCTGAAAGTGTGTCTGCATATTGTTTAAAGTCTTCAGTCTATGCCCCTGAGTATCTCCAGTTGCAATAGAGCCTTGTTCTTGAGAAGGAAATTGAAGGTACGATATTTAGAGAATAACAAGACTGAACTGGCTAGATAATGTGGGTGACCTGTTTCTGGTTTCAAACTCATCTGGGATTTGAGGCAAAGTATACAGACAGAGATCAACAGATGTTCCATCTAGAGGGCCTGAGATGGCTCAGAAGTTAAGAACATTGGCTACACTTGTAGAGGACTCAGGTTCAATTTTTAGCACCCAAATGGTATCTCACAACTAGCTATGACTCCAGTTCCAGGGGATGTGTGGTGGTTTGAAAGAAAATGTCCCCCAAAGGGAGTGGCACTATTAGGACGTGTGACCTTGTTGGAGGAAGTGTGGAGGAAGGCTTTGAGGTCTCTTTTGCTCAAACTTCCCTCAGTGTGACAGTTCCAACTTCCTGTTGCCCTCAAGATGTGGTACTCTTAGCTCCTCTAGTACCATGTCTGCCTGCATACCACCATGCTCTCCATCATGATGATAATGGACTAAACCTCTGAAACTGTAAGTAACCCATCCCAATTAAATGTTTTATTTTATAACAGTTGCTGGGGCCATGGTGTCTATTCACAGCAATGAAAACCTTAACTAAGACAGGATCCAATCTGTTCTTCTGGCCTCCGAGGACACCATGAAGTAGGCATACATGCAGGCAAAACATCATCCATATACAACTGAAGTGTTCCATCTACAGCAGCAGAGCTGGAAGATGCAAGCTCTGTAGCTGGCTGGTCCAGGGGTTCCTGCAGCTTCTCTTTGCACGGACTCAATGCCTTGTGTATACATACCATTCCTGGCTTCTTAACAGTCTGTCTGAAGTCTCCTTTGCCGTACTTCTCAGCCCTCATTGTACCTACTACAATCAACTCTTAACTGCTAAGTAGCTCTGGGTCGGGAACCCAAGAGTCTCCTTTTCCAACACTCTTCCAGGATGCGAATTTGAGAGTTATGATTTTCAGGCTCGGTTCCTGGGGTTTTTCCTTTGTTTGCTTGCTTTGCTTTTAAAGAGAAAGGAAGTTTTCTCCCTCCTGTATTTCTGCGGCTCCCAAACTTGTGAGCATGTGATGTTGTCTCGAGGTACAGAGCCCTGTTGTGTGGTTGCCCTCCCTATCATTAAGTGCAGATTCGAGCTAGAAATGAAGAATAAGAGAAATGCACGCCCTTCTCATGGACATCTTGCTTTGTCCTTAAACTGTCTTCTTTCATGAGGAAAGTTTTTTTTTTCTTATTACCTCACAACTTCCAACAATAATTAAGGAAATCTGTGAGAAAGCAATAACCCGAGGTACAAGTCTTTTGCTTTCTGCTAAATCAAGAAATAAAATCGCTCATGTGCAAAATACATTTGGTGATTTTTAAAACAATAACTTTTAATGAATATAATTAAAGGAGAATAGCATTTCTTGAGTGAGTAGTCTTGTGTTACCACTACCATTAGTTACACAACTGTGTAACAAACTTTGAAATATCGAGCCTTAGCAGCTGGGAATCACCAGGCTGTAGGCGCATGGACACCCTGAGGGTGGGTGAAGTGCGAAGAATTTCCCTCCATAAACTTTCATCCATGGGAGAAAACAAGCCATATTCCAATCCTATCTGGGTAAAAGAAGCCTATTTCCTGGGGACTGAGGTAAAGCTGGAGGCTCCAGTTCTGGCTAAGGAAGAAGCGGGGAGTCTTATGCACAGAGTGAAATGTCTTTCACTGCAAGATGGAGGGATAAAAAGAGCCTTTGGAAAATCCCATGGAAAGCACGAGAAAGGGCCTCTAGGGCAGATCCTGTCTAGAAGCTATTAATAGTTCAAAGTTTTCTCCTTGGCATCCAACTGCCTCCTCTTTTTTTCTGTACTTCAATAATCCTTTGTTAAACATGCTGCAGGCTTTAAGCGGGTACACAGAGGGTGTGTCGATGCCCATGACGAGAGTTCATTGTCCATACTTCGGGAGTGAAGACGTTATTAGATACAGAAGATAAAAGCAGAAAATACGAAAGAAGTATCAGACCAAAGCAAGAAATCTGGCTGAAGGGCTCAAAGAGGCCAAGCCATTTAAAGAGACATAAAAGCATTCCTAAGGAGTTCTCAAAACTTTCCTCAGCATGACGGATGGAGAAGAACCTGGTAGAGCCTGTTCTTCACATAGCACACAGTAAGATTGCAGATTATTCCTTCCTTCCTTCCTTCCTTCCTTCCTTCCTTCCTTCCTTCCTTC
>CABHPR010154718.1:640-29875 GCA_902168415.1 Peromyscus melanophrys | reverse complement strand
TTCCTTCCTTCCTTCCTTCCTTCCTTCCTTCCTTCCTTCCTTCCTTCCTTCCTTCCTTCCTTCCTTTCTTCCTATCATTGTTATTTGAATCAGCAGGAAAAGTTAGCAAGGAAACTGAAGGCTTTGGTGACATTTGAGTTGAACTAGTTTACTGGGGCATGTAAAACATCTCATGGTGTGGGCACATGATTAGTAACCTGTGATTTCTTTTCGCACAGTCCTGCAGTGTGGAGATCCACAACAAGGTTTCAAGGCGGGCTTCTGCGGCTTGCAGAGAGCCACTCTCTCACTGCGTCACCACACAGCTTTCCTTCTGTGTCCTGGTGTCACTTCCTCTTCTTAGGAAGCCATATTGATTTAGTGGTTAAAATCACCTCTTTAGAGACTCCCTCCAAGTTTAGCTATGTTAAGGTCCCAGAATCCAGGAATAATCCACCACAAAGACAGGGTTCAAGCAAGCCAAACATTTATTTAGAAAAACTGACATCAGGGAGGCGGTAGGGTTGGAATTCCAGACCGCGTCCCTGAGGCAGGAGCACAACTAGTTTTAAAGGGGAACACCACAGAGACAGAGATAGCTCCCTAGTCCTATCTAATCATAACATAATATGGGGAGAAGCAGTTGGGGACTTTCCATGGTGACACACTTTCAGCCTATCAGGGAGTCCTGTGGTTTGGTTTGAAACAGCTCTGGGCCAACCAATCTGAAGGGGGTGGAACACTTAAGATTTAGACCTGTGAGAGGGGTTTAGGGGGTGCTGCAGCCTAGCCTCAGGGAATGGTGGGTAACAACAGTTCAGGGCAGAATAGCAGACTGGGACAAAGTGGAGTTTCTGCTGCTAACTAAGATCTAACATTCCTGCATCTTCTAGTAGGTCATCACATCACTAATGTCAAAGGTTCAGGTCCTGTATTGAGCCCGCAGGACTAGGAGCTTAACTGCATTGATCCTCCTTTGAATGAAGCAGGAGATAGAGTTCAGCAGGCAGGATGCACGTAGCATGCTTAATAGAATCCCCACCATTCGTATTATCAATTGGCATTATAAGTAGCCATTTTGCACCCCTTTGTCAGGGAGTTTCCTTTTGACTTAGCCTTTTTCAACTTGTTATGGGGGGCAGGATTGATGTACTCTCTTCTGTAGCTGCTTCCAACTGAACTGGGGTGTCAATTGTCAGGGTCCAGGAAAGCTGGGAGGCTAGTCCAGGCATTTATGAGAAGCATCTGATTATCTGATCCAGGTGAAGGGACAGGGAGCAGTCACATGGGCTGGACTGGTTCACATCGGCTTTCAGCAAGTTCGAAGCTCAGCAGCTTATGGTTTGCAGGTGTTCCCTGGATAGTGTGTCCATCGGCCAAGTGGAAATCTGCGGAGATACAGACTATGGACAGAGGTTAAAGTTCAGGGACTTAAAGAAAAACATTACATTTGGAATGTTTTTGTTTGACCCAACAGGTGGATCCACACCTTATGACTTTGATTCCTTGAAGCTTACATGAATTTTAGTTATCAAAGGAGATAAAAGTTTTAGCTATAATTAGCATTACCACTGTATTGAAATCCATATTGTAGAAAAAGCAGTTAACAGGTGTCTGTAAAACAGGAGTCACAGCAGAGGCTACGGCTTTGGGTTAAAAAGTGTGAACATTTTTTAGAACATCAGAACTGAGACCCTGTATGGACTTGAATCATTTACCAGAGACATAAGTAGTTATTAGAGAACAGTCATTGTAAAGCATGTTTTCTTAGAAAGTAACACCTGAAACCTGTTTATCTAACATGAAACCTGTGAACAAGGCAAGCCTGTCTGTCCCTTTTAAAACAAGAAACCTAGTAGCTTTAACTGACTAATGAACCTGACTAATGAGCTAACAAGGTGGCCGAAGTCTTGAGGGAAGGAGCTTTAAAATGACAAAGCTATCTCTAGCCTAGTCATCAAACATCATCAGAGATCTGAAAAGGACCAACCAATGCTGTGGGATGGTCTGTATGTCAAACATGTTGCTTATTGGACAAAAAATAAAACACTAATTGGCCAGTGGTCAGGCAGGAAGAAGTATAGGCGGGACAAGGAGAAGAGAATTCTGGGAAGTGGAAGGCTGAGGAGACACTGCCAGCCGCCATCATGACAAACAGCATGTGAAGATGCCGGTAAGCCATAAGCCATGTGGCAAGGTATAGATTTATAGAAATGGATTAATTTAAGATATAAGAACAGTTAGCAAGAAGCCTGCCACGGCCATACAGTTTGTAAGCAATATAAGTCTCTGTGTTTACTTGGTTGGGTCTGAGCGGCTGTGGGACTGGCGGGTGACAGAGATTTGTCCTGACTGTGGGCCCGGCAGGAAAACTCTAGCTACAAACCAAGATGACAGAGACCTACTGGCTGCCTAGACGGCTACCCCGGGTTCCTCTGTGGTTGTTGGGCAGAGATCCGGGGGCAGCACCCGTCTTTGGCTTCCAGGCCCAGAAGATGCAACAGACTTTCCCGTGGAGCAGAAACTTGGGGGGACTAGCCTACCTTGTCTAGGCAAAGCAGGGAGATCAGTTTCCCCGATGTCCTGCTTTTCCACAGTCTGGACAGGGTCTTGGCAGCAGGTGAGGTGAAGGACAGTGTGGTGTTTTTTTTTTTTAACCCAGTGGCCAGCATTGCCATATCTAAAGGAAGCTCCAGGTGGAGGTTCTTCTTTGCCCTTTATCTTTGGAGAAAATAGAGGTGCTTCCAGGAGCCAGCGTGTCTCTATCATGAAAAGCTTTTTTTTTTTTAATTAAGCATTTTAAATGCCGTATTCTCAGATCTCTGAATCATACAAGGACCATTATACACTAAGTGTAGTTCTGAACACCTCAAGGCTTAACTTTGAAAACATACGTAAGAAGCCAATCTGAACATATCAAAGAATTTGATCCTTTATGAGGTGACAGACTATTAGTGTCAAGGTAAGATTTTCAACTCATAAATATAGTCCATAAGGAGACTGGGAACTTTCCTGATCCTTACACAGTGTACCATTTTAGAACACAACAGTTCCCTGTACAACTCAGTTTACCAAAACAGCAACAGCCTAACAATGCTAGCAAAAACAACGGGGTTAACATAAACCTTTAAGCCAATGGTCATCAACTTTTTTGTGGTGCATTGTTGTGAATCATGATTCAAGCGTCCCACATGCAGGCAACCTTAGGCTATTCCTGCAAAAAGGTCATTTGCCCCTGAAAATGTCACGGCCCGTAGGTTAAAAAATTTCTCCATGTTCTCTCCCCAGACTGTGTAAGGTCACCATCTTATTGCATCGTAAGATAGGACGATCCCAGTTTCTGTTGCTTAACAGTTGGGGCCCTAATTTTAGTTGGCCAGTTACTGATTGGGTGTTTGGGATTCCAATGCAGTCTTGAGCCTTTCTCGGGGTGGGCCTTTAAGTCTGAAAAAAACATGTTTTGAGTTGACATATTTCAGTTAACAAAAACAGTCAAAAGCAGAATTAAAAGGGGTAAAAAAAAAAAAAAGCAAAAAACAAATAAAACAAGATTAGAACATTTAAATATTTGCCCAGAACTATTGACACTGATGGATTAGGTCTTTGTTTTTAAGATTGCCTATGTAACCCTTTGATTATTAACCCTGTGTTAAAACTTTGAGTTAACCTTTTTGTTGCAAGTATTATAGATTTTTTTTAACCATAGCCAGTTAACTTACACTTTGCTCTTGTTCTTCCTGACCACCAATTTTTGACCCTGAACAAGGACACAGAGACTTTAAAAGCAAGTCTGGGTCTAAAAAATGGTAAGCCCAAACCCAATTCCAGAGCCAGTTCTTCAATAAAACAGAACAGCATCAAACAATTTTAGTATTATCCATATTCAGTTGACATTTGAATCCCTTTTACATCAGATCCAATGACCAGAGTGCCCGGAGATGAATTCTGAGCCTAGGTAGCTGGCTGCAACAGTAATAGCTGAGCTGCAGCCAAGACGTACAGAACATAGTAAACTCGTACATTCAAGATCAGTCAGAAACGAACATTCAGTGCCCATATCCACGCATTGAAAATAGACAAAACTTTTCTTACTTCCTCCAGCTGTAATTTCAAGGAGGGAGATGGGAGAAAGGCCCACCAAATTCCTGAAGGGTTGTAATGGATATGGGAGGTGAGCAGAAGGAATCAGGAGCCAGAAGAGGACACCTGATGGTCCTCAACCACAGCAGCTTTTGGAAGGTGAGGTAGGAGGGGGAGCGTGGGCAGCCTCTGCATTTGTTGTTTACATGTTGATGAATAAGGAGGGGCAGGCAGATAGGTATTCCCTCTGATTGGCCCCATCTGTGGGATTGGATGCATTTTGGGGGAAAGGAGTCCACAAGGCCACGATATAAAGCATTTGGTCAGGGTGGCCTGGGTGGCTGAAGACTTTGGACTGGGTTGCAAGAGAAATAGTGAGGTTGAAAATGCCCCTGGGAGGCCAGTCAACTCGGAAAGTTGGCCACTGACAGAGTGCAGAGCTTTCCGGGGAGGAAGGCAGAATCTCCCGATTCCTGAGTCGCTTTCTTGAAGTCTTTGACATGTGGTAAAACAAGGTCTAGGGGAGCATTAGGGCCCAAAGATGGAGTCTGTCCCATGATCTCAAAGTAAGAGAGAAGGACAATAGCGAGTACACAAAGTGGAACCAAAAGTCTGACTTGACAGAAATGCAGAAACTGGCTGCACGCCACAAAGAGAGACAAGGGTAGCAGTAACCACGGTCCTGTTCATAACCAAGGGGATCAGCTGACTCTCCGGCTGATCCCCGGAACACAGATGCTCCAGATACTCCCAGGTGGGGGGCCCTGGAGGTAGGATGACTCGGCTGCCTCTGAGCCCCAGACACCAGATGCCTCAGCCACTTCCCCAGAGGGAGCCTGGAGGCCTCAGTTGCCTCTTCAACTGAGTCATCCAGAGAGGAGTCAAGACATCTCTTGTCTCCCCCGTCCCCAGGAGCAATACTACATTCAGCTTCTCCTATTTTGGGTCCCAGAAAAAGGTGCAACAACCCAAAAATCTCTAGTGCTTACCTCTGGAGATTGCCACAAGGGCCAGGAGCAGACAGCCTGGCCAGAGACTCGAATTAGTAGACTCCTAGATCCAGGACAAGCCCCTGCTGTGGGATGGTCTGTATGTCAAACATGTTGCTTATTGGTCAATAAATAAAACACTGATTGGCCAGTGGTCAGGCAGGAAGAAATATAGGCGGGACAAGGAGGAGAGAATTCTGGGAAGTGGAAGGCTGAGGAGACACTGCCAGCCTCCGCCATGACAAACAGCATGTGAAGATGCCGGTAAGCCACAAGCCATGTGGCAAGGTATAGATTTATAGAAATGGATTAATTTAAGATGTAAGAATTAGATAGCTAGAAGCCTGAGCCATTAGCCAAACAGTTTAAACAATATAAGTCTCTGTGTTTACTTGGCTGGGTCTGAGCGGCTGTGGGACTGGTGGGTGAGAGAGATTTGTCCTGACTGTGGGTCTGGCAGGAAAACTCTAGCTACAAGCCCCCAAATGTTAGGGTCTGAGAATCTAGGAATAATTCACCACAAAGACAGGGTTTGACCAAGCCAAAAATTTATTTAGAAAAACTGGTATCAGGGAGGCAGAAGGGTTCAGGCTCCACACCATGTCCCTGAAGCAGGGGCAGTAGCCAGTTTTAAAGGGGAACACCACAGAGACATCTCCCAAGTCCCATCCAATCATAATGTAATACAGGGAGAAGCAGTTGAGGACTTTCCATGGTGACACACTTTTAGCCTATCAGGGAGTTCTGTGGCTTGGTATTTTGGACTCAGCTCTGGGCCAACCAATCTGAAGAGGGTGGAATGCTTGTGGTTTACACCTACCTGTGTGAGGGACTTGGAGGGCTGGAGCCTAGCCTCAGGAAACGGTGGGTAACAGCTCAGGACAGAATAGCAGACTGGGACAAATGGAGTTCCTGTTGCTAACTAGGATCTAATAGCTACAGTTTGAGGGACTCGACTTCAACACAGACACCTTGAAAGGATTCATTGTAATCTGTGTATGTATCAGGGACTAATACAGATGTCAAAATGCAATTACAACCTTGACCCTAAAGTCCAGAAAATTTCAAGTTGAAACAGGTCATGTGGATGCCAGGATAACACCTTTCCTGATTCTGATCCTCTCCTGGTCTGCTCTTTGCCACAGTATAGCATTGTTTTGAATTGATCGCCTGTTTAGAACCCCTAGGCTCTCTCAATGCTAACCTTGAAGATTTAAAAGGATGGATCTCCATTAGGGGTCAGTGGAGTGGTATGGAACAAAGGATTACAGGGATAAATGTCAGAGAGGGAAGGAAGCCTCTGCCCTCTAACTCAGCACTCAGACACATGCCTAAGTAATGATGAGCCCTGCCTCAGGCAAATTTGCTTTCTACACTTGACTTCCCCTCTGCCTCTGGGACGCCCAATACTTCATTCAAATACACTCAAGGCAAAGCACTCAAGCAGTCACTGAGCCTTGCTGTGGCAGGTTTCCAGCACTTCATTCTCCTTGTTAATGGTGACAAAGAAAATTGCACAAAGCAACCAGGATGTTGACACGCTACTTGCTTCACGGTTTACTTCAAAGCCTCCTCAGAGTTTTGTGAATTTTACTCTCTGAAACAAAGGACAGTACCGACATAAGTGGCAAGTATGCCAATGAAGCAATTCTTTTAGAAATTATTTTTAATTTTTTATTAATTCTTTGAGAATTTCATATAATGTGTTTTGATCATCTTCACTCCCTCCCTCAACTCCCCCTCACGATCCACCCCACTCAGCTTTGTCTCTTCTTTTTATTTTCACCCATCAAGTCCAATTTGTGCTGCCCATGTATTTATGGATGAGTGGCCTAACACTGGAATGTGGTCAACTTACCAGGGTCAATGATTTTTAAAAATTGACTCTTCCTCTCCCAGCAGCTATCAACTGCCAATAGCTCCTCAGCTTGGGGTGGGATTTCATGTCTACCTCCTGTTTCCATGCTGAGATTTGGTTTGGCTCGAGGAACGTGTGCATATGACTTGTGCATACTGTCACATTACTGCAAGTCTTATGTCTTGTTTCCTTATATCCATCCACTGCCTCTGATTCTTACAGCCTTTTCTGCCCCCTTGTCTTCAATGACCACCGAGCCTTAGGAGGATGGGATTTGTTTATAGATGACCTATTTAAGGCTGAGCACTCCATTGTTTCTTATTCTCTGCATCTTGGCCAGTTGTGGGTCTCTGTGTTAACCACCATCTACTATAAATATCTAATGAGAGTTGAGATGTACACTGATCTATGGGTGTGATAAGTCCTTGGAAGTCAGTTTGTTTTTTTGTTATAATTTCCTATTATTTTAATTTTTTTCATACAATACATTTTGATCATATTCTTTCTCCTCCCAGAGCCTCTGCTCCCCACTACCCACCCAACTTCATATTATTCCTTTCTCTTAAAACAAAACTAAAGCCAAACAACAACAAAACCCTGTTTTATGGATTGGATCCCTGATCTACCTAGGGTTTATGAGGAAATGAAAAAAAGACAGATACTCATAGAGTGAAGCTTGGACCAAGTGGGGCTCTCTATGCTATGGACACAACCTGAAACCTCGGTGTGTTTATTAGGTACAGCATAGGGGAAGGAGTTACCTAGATAGGAGGTGTCTGTAGGCAGCAATTTCAGGCTTTAAACATCTGTGACAAGGACATTGTAGTTGCTAGTCCTGATCACTGATTAATTGTCCATAAATACTCATACTCAGACCCCCAAGGAAAGTTTTGCCTATCCTCTTGAGTCTGCACCATATGGGTAGCAGCTTTGCCAATTTCCCATGGAGTACTTGACAGGCTATGCCCATGTCAAAATACACATTCACTCAGGAGTTCCATCACTCAGTGATTCATATACTCCCTACAAAAAAAACCCATAAAAACAAAACATGAAGTCAATTTTTTTGTTAGCTAATGACTCCTGAGTGTGAGGACTGACCTAGAGTGTAGTGTCATCACTTGGCCCTCATCAGAGAAATGACTTCTTTTAGTAGATAGTAATTAACATAGAAACCTATAACTAGAAAATGTTCAAAGACGGAGAGACCTCAGAGGTCTCGGATGTAAAGGAGATGTCTTCATCAAATCCCTCTCCTCAAGGGATTGAGAAGAGGCAAAAAAAAAATAAAAATAAAAAAATAAATCTAAGAGTCAAAAATGATGAATGTCTCCAAGAAAACAGTATCTTCCAGAGACTGATAAACTAGTCTGCCTCTATCTTGAACTTGGAAGCCATCTTACCATAAGCTCAAAGTAGATCCATTCCTGTTTATGATCAAATCTCTGTTTCTTAAGGATTGGGCCATGACCCACCTATAACCTTAACTAGAAATGATTCTGTACTGCCTGTTCCAGGAAATGGCATCTCTGTCTTTGTTTCAAAAGGTTATTATGACCACCTTGTTATGACCATGTTGTTATGATTGCCTTGTTGTGCCCACCTTGTTGTATATGACCACCAGCTTGTTATGCTTTGTTCTGCTTCTGTAACCCTGCCTACTTGCCTGCCAACTCCCCCTCTTTGGAAATTCATAATCTATAAAAAAATCTTCCCCATGTCTAATGCTGATCTCTTGAACCCTGCCTTTGTGGAGGGACAGCCTGTGTACATAACTTTTTAAAAATAATGCTTCAATTAATTGCTTGCTTTAATTAATTTGGCCATGATGATTTGGGTTGATGGTATTTCTCCTTGAATCTGTGGGATTAACATTTGGAGGCCCCAGTGAGATCAAGACTCCAGTGCATATTCAGAAGCTGGACCTCCTCCTCTAGTCCTCCAGGACTGAAGAGCTGCTTCCTAGGGAGTGCACACTTTGGAGACATTCCAAGGCCCTGGGGCATGCTTTCATTTCCAGAGACTGCATCAAAAGAAAGCAACAAGCATCTTGTTTACAGAGGCCTCCTCTGGTAAGTCATAGATACTCCCTGTGACATCTGGTTCTGTAGAATCCTGATCTAGGGGCATGAGGGTGGGTATCTAACTAGATCCAATATTCCTCTACCCAGAGCAACAATCAAGAAGTCAAATGGCCTATTTTGTTACTTGAGAGTTCAGCCAGAGACACCAGTTCTTTTTCTGACACACCTTAGGACCCTGGGGACACCCTGATGAGACTGAGAGCTGAGATAGAAATCCTAGAGGTCTGGCACCTGAGCACCCACTGGCAGGGTTTCAATGCCTAGGATGCACAACAGAACCTAGGAACTCCAAGGACAATGCACAACACTAGGTGCCAAGAGATTGGATAGGCCCATCACAAGCTGCCAGACATCACTGGGAGCCAAGACAGAAATCAGATAGGCCCAGCCTAACTAAACCAAGGAAAATCTGACACTTAGGAAGTCTCTGGTGGGTTCCTGGTGCCTGGGCTGTGCAGGGAGGCAGTTGAGAAAAAGCCTCCTCTTTTGTTAAAACAGCAACAACAACAACAAAAACTTCTTTGATCTAGCTGGTGAATCTCTGAATGACCCCAACTGCTGTTGTTATTATTCCTGTTGTTATTTTTACTCGGTGTCTTGTCTTGTGCTTTGCCTGTCTCTGTGTGTTCTGACTCAGGGAGACTGAAACAGAAGAATGCCATGAGTGATAAGAATAGTAAGCTGGACAGTCCTCTAGCCTGTGGTCTGTGTACTGGTTTCCTGTTCGTGGTCTCTACCTCTTGTATGCGCTTCTGTGCCCCACTCATCTTCTCCAGTTACAGGCAGACTTAGGCGCTGGACCAAGCTCTAGCTTTCATCCCTCCCATGCTACTGGGTTGGGACAATCAGACCCCACCTCCCGAGACTGCCACCCTGGGCTGCTTTGTGCATGACTGCTGTGCTGCTTGGACAGCCAGGGCTCCAAATCTCTTTCTAGTCACTGGATTCAGTTTAACAGGGACTCAGATGTCTTTTGAGTGGCGATAATGTTGAAATATTGTTTCATGCTGTTCTGTATTGAAAAGCTGGCTCTGGAGTTGGGAAATTTCTGTCCTATGTCAACCAAGTTACCAGACTTTGTAGAGAAAAGGAGCATGGCAGAGTGGCAAAAAAAAAAAAAAAAAAAAAAAATTAGACTATTGGTTTCATTTAACCGCCCAAAACTTCTGCTAAGATATAACCTTATCTCAAGGTGTCTACCACTATTATATAACTTCCTTTACCTCAGGATTTTTAAGCTTGTTGGATATGGTTAAAAAATCTATAAAATTTGTAATAAAAGTTGACTTAAAACTTATAACACAGGGTTAGTAATTAGACATTTATACATAGGTAGTCTTCCCATTCAGGCTGTAAAACTCAGCACATAGACAGTGGCACCAGCCAAAACAAAAACAAAAACCTAATCCATCAAAGTCCGTAGTTCTGGGAAAGTCTCCAAATATATATATTAACCTTGCTTTTTAACTCCTAGAGTTCTGCTTCTGGCTAACTGTTCCTTTTCACTAAAATGTCAACCATGAAACATGGTTTTTCTGCTTAAAGGCTCATCTTGAGAAAGGCTCAGGGATACACTGGAATCCCAGACACCCAGTATAATTGCTGGCTGGCTGACTAAAGTCAGGGCCACAACTATAAATACCAAAGAGTAAGCATCAGAAACTGGGATATTACTATCTTTTGATGCAGCAAGACAATGACTTAAGCAGCCTGACAAAGAGCCTGTAAAATGTCCCTCCGTACCTTGGGTCTATTCAGGCTAACTTATGTCTAGCCTCTTTGTCTTTAATAACTTGGTTAAGCATTAGCTATTTTGATAAACTGAGTCATACAAGAAACTGTGATATTCTATAATGGTGCACTGTGGAAGAACCAGGGAAATAAAGTTGCCAGTTTCCCTACAGACTGTATATATGATTTATACTAAAACACCTTCAGTTCAAGAATAGCAATTTTAAAGGTTAAGCTTAGCAAGAAAAAAACTGTAATATTCTAATCTTATAAAAAATGACTAACTTGTAAACTGTTAAAGATAAATAAGACATGCAAATTAATAGTCACCTTATAAATGACCATATTCTTTACAAATATAAATCATTTACAGGGACAAGCTTTATTTAGCCTCCTGTATGTGCTTACAAGGTTAAAGCTAAAGTAAATAAGTAAAAACAAGTAAAGCTGATTTTAAATCGGGTAGACCTAGTAGATGGCCCTCAAAACTTTTCAGAGACTGCTGAACATGGCATTTAAAATGTTTAATGAAAAAAAAAGCTTCCTATGCTAGATCCTACTGGCAATTCTCAGGTCTCCAAAGAAGATACTGGGTTATTGACAAAGCCATCCGGATTGTGGTAAAGCTAACCAATGGGTAAAACTGCCCCACGCCTTGCCTGCTGCCAGGGTCCTGCGCAAACTGTGGACACTGCCAGGTTGACTGCATACTCTGTCTTGTCAAAGTGAAGTCGGTTTCCCCAAGGTCCTCCTCCACCGAAAAATATCTCAGACCTTCTGGGTCTGTCAGCTGATACTGTCCTGTGCAGTTAGTTCGAGGTTTAATGCTGTCTTACGCGACAGCTGAAGACCTATGATCACTGACCCCAGCTAAGCAATCGAGACCACAGGGGCCTGAGGTAACTGCCTAGGTAGCGGCAAGTCTCTGTCATTTTAGTTGGTAAACGGGCCATTTGAATTCTATTCCTGCTATAATTTATCCTTCTCAGATCTCTGATGGTGTTAACCAGCTAACTGTAGCTTTCTCAGTTTACCAGCATCTGGTCAATGCATTCTGTATGTAAAAACCAGGCCTTACTTTTCTAGAGCTATTAGGTCACATGATTAAAAAAAGGCAAACTCACAGTCAGTTTTTCCTTACTAACAGCTTCATATTAAAGGATAAACAGGTTTCAGATGTAACTTTTGCTATTTTAAAGAGCCCTCAATAAGCAACCATTTCTATATGTCTAATGGTAAATAATTGGGTAAAAAAGTTTAAAGTTTATATAAGTTATAAAGATCTAAAAATAATTTAAATTATAAACATCCGAAGGTATTAAAAAGTCTAAATAAATAATAAGGATCTAAAATGACTTAAGGTATATAAATACAAGTTGCTATTGTTATACTAAGATTCAAAAGTTCAACATTTTAACATCAATAAAGTGCTGATAAGCTGATAAAGCACTACTATTATCAGTCAAAAACTTGAGATTTCAAATTTCCTCTGGTTGTCTTTTAAATATAAACTAAAGATATTTCTCATTATGCTAAAGACATCTCTCTCCAATCTATATACTCAGCCTTCTGGACAGGAAAAAAATGTTCATGCTTTTAACCCAAAGTCATAGCTTTTGCTGTAAGTGTGAGTCTACTCCAGCTGTTTAACAGATAACTGTTCCTTGCTCTTTCTACAATAAGGATTTCAGTACAGACTTCAAACAATGGTAATGTAAGCTCCAGGGAATTAAAATCGTTAGACTTAGATCCACCTCTCACAGGCCAAAGGGACTCCAGATAAATACTCCTGTCAATCAACAGCCTACACTCCCCGCCTATTGCCTATTCCTGGGGGGGACGCTCCAATTAGAAAGGGTTCCTTTAAGTTCTTCAACTCCTGTCTCTGGTCTGCATCTGTCTTGTCAGAGTTCCCCTTGGCTGGTAGACACCATTCAGGAGTCAGCTGTGGACTACAAACTGCTCCAAAGGTGACCTACACCACACCAGCCCCAGGTAGTCCTACAAAACCGGAAAGCCCTGGACTTGTTGAAAACCGATGTAAACTAGTCTAGCAGATGTGATTGCTCGCTGACTCTTCAGTTGGGTCAGCAAACCAGATGCTTCTGATAAATGCCCCACTGTCCTAATAGCCTCCCAGCCTTGGACTAACATTCCAGCCCTCCTGGGCCCTGACAACAGTGTCCTTTCAACTGAGAAGCAGTAACAGAAGAGAATTCCTTGCTCCTTATCCTCAACAAAAGGTTGGAATGTTAGATCAAAAGGAAACTCCCTGGAAAAGGGAACAAAATGGCTACCTACAGTACCACTAATACCTATAGTACCTATTGGCATACTACAATTATATGTTCTTAGTTCTTTCTATGCTAACCAAACAGATATATGATCAGGCTATGCATCTTCCAATACATTACAAATTTTGTCCAACCACCACCCACCCAAAAATAATGCTGAGACCCTATCAAGGACTTGGTAGAGATATATAAGACAAGAGGGCAATGATAAACCAGCCTGCCTCCATCTTGGACTTGAAACTTATCTTATAGTCAACTCAAAGTAGATCCATTCCTGTTTATGATTAAACCTCTGTTTCTCAAGGATTGGGCTATGACCCACCTGTAATCTTAACTAGAAAAGGTTCTGTACTGCCTGTTCCAGGAAATGACAACTGTGTCTTTTGTTTCAAAGGGTAGTATGACTGCCTTGTTGTGATCATACTGTTATGACCACCTTGTTTATGACAATCTTATTAGGACCACCTTGCAACCATGTCTTTGTTTCAAGAGGTTGTTATGACCAACTTGTCATGCTTATGTTCTGCTTCTATAACCCCGCCTGTTTGCCTGCCAACTCCCCCCTTTGGAAACCCTCTGCTCCTGATCTGTAAAAGCACCTACCTTCCCCATGACCATTGCTGATCTCTTGAACCCCATCTTTAGTGGGAGGCAATCTGTGTACACAAATTTTTTAAAAAGGCTCGCTTTCATTAACTTGGCCATGACAATTTGGATTGATGGACCTTCTCCTTGAATCTGTTGACTTAGCATGACAGCAGTGATGACACTCATGTGAACTCACAGAGACTGTGACGCCATGCTTGAGACATGCACAGGTCCAAACGAGACAAAATTCCAGCATAGAAAAGTGGATACAGGCAAGACTTCCCACCCATAACCAGGAAGCTATTTGCAATTACTACCTACTGGGAGGGGAAATATCAGTTTTCATTTGGCAGAATTATAGCAGTAGGCTCAAATTATACTATTGAGCTGTAGTAATAAATGCAGCATGATACTGGTATAAAAAATACCTTTTGATCAATGAATTAGAATTGAAGACCCACACATCAGCTCACACTTCTATAACCACTGATTTCCCAATGAAGTGCTTCCCAACGTTAATACTAAGTGAGTTCTGGATTTTCAGAAACACTGTCTATTTAGCAAGTAAAGGCAGTGACCATATAGTAGCAAGTTTAGTTGACACATACTGATTCATCTAATGTGCTGATTTTCCAATATTAACCATAAAGACTGATAATGAACATATTTCTTGTGAGTTACCTTGTGGAGACCCACAGAAGTTTCCTAGTGAGAACTAACTTAGGGTCCAAGAATCTGAGCTTGCTTTACCCAGCAGGGCTGCATAAGGGGATGATTGGACCGTGGGCGTAGTTACCAGGTGTTTGGAAGCATCTACACTTGACTGTGTGGTGTGCTTTGATCTAGCAAGGGGGAAGTCTTTTGCCCCGCCCCTGAGACATAAGGGGCCAGTGGATTTTGATCCAGGTCTTCCTGAAGCTATCTTGTGTCTCTGTCTCCTCTCTACTATTTTTCTATCTAAAGTTTTTTACTCCTCTCTTCTCCTCATAGGAACCCCTTTAAAAGGTGGGAGCTGGCCTCCCACATTGCCTCCCAAAGTCTGTGCTCTTAAACTGCAACATCCCCCACCATCACCTGGGTGCTCCATGGTTTTCTGAACTAAAGATGACTGCTGAGGGTTTGATTCAGCAACACACAGGACCACAAGCATCTGACTAAGAGAGACTGGGGAGGTGACTCATTCAGCAAAGTGCTTATTGCACAAGCGTGGGAACCAAGTTTGATTCCCCAGTGCTCAGGTTAAGAAGCCAGGAAGAGTAGTTCATGTTGTGATGCTATTATCACTCAGGATGCAGAGACAAGAGAATCTTTTCAGTTCGCTGGGGAGTCAACCTGGACTGCTCTGCGGACTCCATGTTCACGGAGAGACCCTATCTCAAAAAAAAAAAAAAAAAAAAAGGAAAATAGTGATTGAAGAAAGACATGACATTAACCTCTACCTCTGTATTCCACACCCATGAGAGCGAGCATGAGAGGGAGAGAATGACAGGAAGAGAGAGGAGAATTTCATTAAATCTAGGGAGGTTAAAAGCATCACTAGCTTTCCTAGAGAGGGAAGGAAGGGTTTTTCTTGTTACCTGTCTGAAGAAAGCCTTTCCTCTGTCAAAGCCCGTCTCCCACCAGTGCTTCAACTTGATTGAACTCCAGATTTTACCCAATTCCCTGTCTCATCCCCAGTGTCAACATTTTCTGAGAAAATATACAAACCACGCACTCAACAGTGACTTTGAGTCACCCTTGAAATATTTATTCCCAGGATTAGTCATGACCACATTCGAAGAGCACTTAGCCTATGGCTAATACAAAAATTCTTGTTTGTTGATGACTGATATGGTCAATCCTCTTAAACTTGACAATTAGTGTTGGTCATAAATGGGAATTTCTAGGGTGATCCCTCCATGGGTTTTGTTGTTGTTGTTATTGTCATTTTGTTTTGGTTTTGAGGCCCATTTGTTTTTCTGCTAATGTGTGAGGAATTTAACTGATTGTTCACTTTATGCTCTTTGCTTATCATTTTACTATGTTTCTGCATGGGTGGCCACCACATTTTGCTGCATGCCTTTCTTCCTATGATCTCAGTTTCTGTTTTCTTTCAGTTTCTAAGTCTTCAACAAAACCCACATTCTAAAACACCCTCCGCCCTACCTGGCTACTGAGCACTGGCATCAGTCAGTGCTGGCTCTGGGCTCTCGGTTGGTCTGCTCTACCAAATGACTATGGATGTTTGCCTAGCGACCTGCTATTTGCAAAGCAACTAAAGCCTGGGGTCACTTAAGGATGAGTGATTGAGAACCCAGTCAGTGTGAAAAATGTTTCCAGAATACCACAGAACTATATCCCCACCACATAAAGAACGCCTTATCTCAGTAAGGGAAGAGTGAGAAATGAAGATGACGTTCTCAAGTTCATGATGCTTATTGCAGGAAACTGTGTAAGCCAGGCCCCTGGCTTCCAGGCATCCCAGTTGCATTATACTCTGTGGCTCCCAAGTGCTGTTCTGACATTCTACATATCTCACAATGCTGCCCCACTTCAAAAGCTTACAAGTAACAAAAGCTTACATGTTACAAAAGCTTAACATGCCCATTAAAATTATAGGTCCACGTAAACGGGATGTCCACCCAAAGAAGATAACCCCTCCTCTTTATGTCAAAGATTGGCCGTTTTACTCACCTGCCAGCCCTGAAGCAGGTGGGTGGCAGTCTACAGAGGGCACAGGAACACAGCACACCGCCTCACTGGCCTCTTCCAATCCCTCCAGTGTTGTCCCGCGGAAGTTCAGGCACCTTGGCTCAGTGCGGCACTGCGTCCTAACTACGTCTCCCTGCTTTCATTCTTGCCACCACATTCCTGTCCCTTTGCACTGCGTTGCTCTCGGACGACACGTCCTTCCCACTCTACTTCACACTAGTTGAGTCTTTAGGAGCAAAGCCTCTTTCCTGCCTTTGCTGGTGAGTGATCTCTTTGGCTTTCATTCTGAAGCCATCTCTAGTCAGTGTGTGTTTACAGTCAGGTTTTTGTTTGTTTTTGTTTTTGTTTTTTCAGGTTTTGGTTTTATGTCTCTGCTCTGGGAGTCTCCTTTCCTGAAGGAGCTGCACGTCTGAAAACTCTGCACCTTGTCCTTTCTCACACCTGTGCCTGTTCCCTTGCTTTTCTGTCCCCTGCAAGCCCATTTTGTATGTCCACCTGCAGAATCCTGCAGACACCTCAAACAACGGTCCCCTCAATCCATTCCTTAACTATCTCCAATCTTCATTCAGTTGCGGTTATAAGAAATCCTAAGTGTAGTGGTTTGAAAAATATTTATTAGCATATAATTATGGAAGAAAAAATTCAAAATGAGAGAAAAATCATTGCCAGCCGTACATGTGACAGAAGAGTAATGTCTAGGACACACAAAGAACTGAAAAACTAAATAACAAGAAATAAAATACCCAACCAATACATGGGCTAATGATATGAGCACATAGTTTTCAAAAGGTACAGTACGGTCAATAAGAATTAAAAAAAAATCATACACATCGTTAGCCACCACAGAAAGACAGATTAAAAACTACATTGAGCTGAGCATGGCAGCCAGCACCTTTAATCTTAGCACTCAGGAGGCGGAGGCAGTTGGGTCTCTGAGTTGGAGGCCAGCTTGGTCTACGGAGTGAGTTCCAGGACAGCCAGAGAGGAGGATGAAGATCCGCCATCAGTTGCAGAAAGATGGGTGCAGCTGCAGATGATGAGACAAAGCAGATCCAGTCAGTCTCAGAAAGGCAGCTTTTGTATGTTTCCCTCCCGTGCAGGTCGTAGACATTACAGATACGTAGCTGTATATACGTTCTGAAAATACGAAAGGGGGAACAAAACTGTCCCAGGACCGAAGGGGATGTGAAGGGAGAGGGCAACAAACAGTGGGGGAGAATGTGCTTCCGGTGCGTGAGAAACTGACCTGAAAAAGACCTTATGTAGCCCTGTATAATAAAAAACTAAAATCCAAAATGGCTTTTAGTGGCTTCACATCAAAGTTCCAGCATATCCGTGTTTCCTCCAAAGGTTAAACAGGAGAAGCATTTCCTTGTTTTTCCATTTTCTAGAGCTCATCTTTATTCTTTGCCGAATGACCCCCTTGACATCGTAAAACTTACCAGGGTAATATCTTTAAGTATCACTCTTCGTCTACAGTCTATGCCTCCCCACCCCACCCCTACCCCATTCCTCCTTCCTCCCTATTCGAGGCCCCTGTGGTTACACTGGACTCAGATTGTCCAAGAACTCTCCCTCTTTCAGAATCCTTAATGATACCCAGAAGTCCCTTTTGCGTTTAAAATAACATATTCACAGACTCCAGGAGTTAAACCACAGATGTTTTAGGGCATCACTATTGTGTCTACCACATCACGGTATAGAGAATTTATCATTGTTTTTCAGTTCTATGACCTCATAGCATCATCCTTCCTGTATCTACAGTTCGGACGTCACCAGGGAATGCCTTGAGCCTGTCTGCTTCCCGGAGCAGGACAAGCTCTGTTAGGGCAGGAACTGACCTTCTTTTCTTTCTGTTCCTACAACAGCAACCCTGACACTTTGGATGTGGCGGGTTTCTTATGTTGAACAACTCACAGTAGTCTTCTGTGCTTTGTTGTGTCTTTAAAGATGACCATTGGAGATAAAATGTCCACACTGTATATGCTTTGTCCTGTCTTTAAAGATGGCCGTTGGAGAGAAAATGTCCACACTGTATACGGAAATGAGGGGGTAGCGAGGAAAGAATGGTGTTGCACAATCAGCATGCCTGGCTGCCATTGAAGATGAACTTAAAGAGCCAGTTTGAGATGCTGTTCCGTCTCCCTCATTTTATCTAGCACAATGCCTGACACATATCCGTCTAGAGGGTGTTTTCTGGATGACTGTGAATGAGTGAATGAAGACAAAAGCTTTGGGGGCCACTTGTACGTGTGTCTCAAAGAATTGGGAATTTGTGAAAGTTAATGAAGCTAGTTAAGTTGCCCAGTGAGGCTCCATCAAGACCTAAACAAAGCATAAGACTTTAGTTTCTGGTTCATTAAAGCAGATCACATCACACTCCATCATGCCCTCTTCCATTTGAGAAACATCCTCCTTCTCCTGCTATGCCAAGTTTGGTAGCTCCCCATTCTCTTGAAATGGGTCCAAAGACTCCGAGTCGAAGCTGGGAGTTAGCCAGTGAAGCACCGCCTCTAAGAACTACCCTTTACTGTTTATACTGCATATTGCTATCATGAAACATCTGATGGAAAACAGTTCAAGAGGGGAAAGATGGCTCAAAGTTTAAGAGGATACAGTCCATCAGGATGGCCAAGGCACGGCAGCAGTAGTGCATGACTGCCTGCTCCCATCTGAGTAGATCAAGAAGCAGCGAGAGATGATATTCTCACCCCCTCCACCATTTTACGTAGTCTAGAACACCCACATTCAAGGTGTATCTTCTGTCCTCAGTTAAACCTCTCTGGAAATGCCCTTGAAGACATACACAGGGTCTATGTCTCCTAGGTGATCCCAAATCCAATTCAGTTGGCAATGAAGATTAACTATAACATGACACGCCACTGTTGACTTGAAAGCCTTGCCAAAGAAATATTTCTCCCCTACCCCCCACTTTCAGCTGACTGCCTTGTGTACAGCTGAAAGTGTTCCTGGGTCCCAGAAACTCTGTGGGCAAAGATTTAACTCCATATGTCAGGGTGTATCTATATTATAGCATCACGACTGCACTAGCTTAGGCCAGTATACCTATGTATGAGATGCCCAAGAAAGCACATCCAAGCCCTTGTGTTTGCTGCTGGTGGTAGTATAAACTTCTCAATCTTTCTGGGAGATAGTTTGGTGAAAGGTTCAAAACCTGCTCTTTTTTTCTGTCCTTTTCTATATAATTTCATTTTAAGAAACAGCATAACTTCCCTCCTCATTGCAACATCACAAATGGATACAAAGAACATTTACACTAATATATTCATTGTAAAATTATTCATAATTAATGATTGGAAATAATTAAAGGACTATCAATGAGGTACTAGTAGTTAAATTGTGAAACAGTAAAAAGTCAGAATAGTGAACATACATTTTAAAAAAGAAAGAGATTTACAACCTGGCATGGGGAAATCTTCTCAACATATTGCAAAGTTAAAAAATAACAACAACAACAAAAAAGGAAAGTTGCATTTCATCCATCTGAAACAAGCTGACTTTTGAAGATAAAATCATAAGATAATATGTGTCATCAGGGAGTTTTGCAAGATAAAGAAATTATCCCTTGGCTATGTGATTTAGGAGATGTTTTCTTCTTTGAACATTTGAACTTTTTTTTTCAGTTGCATTTTGTTTTTCTAGCTGAAAAAAGAAAGAGGAAAATCCTATTTCTGAAAAATATAGCAACAGTTGCTACGTGAATTCTGGAAATGAGGGAGGTCAATGTGAGCATTTGGTAAGAGACCAGAACACAAAGCACTTTTCTCTTAGAGGAAATTGCAGGCTGAGAAGGAGGTGATAACTTTATTGAAATTAACTCCTTCATATTTCATGTCCACAAAGTAACAGCAGTCACATACAAATCAGTGACAATGACATCTTCAGTGCCAAGACTCTACTGATGCAGGCATTTGGCTCTCCTCGGGTGCTTCTTCAGCCATTCTCTTATAGAAACGAAGACAGGACCATGAGTAGTGAAGAAAGGGATATTTTAAAAGCAGATTGAATTAGTCTGCTTTGGTTAAACTTTATTTTTAAAGGATCCCATTCATGAATGTCGTAAGCTTTGAAAATGGCTTCTTCATTTCCCTTAAGTCCCTACATCCCAATATGCGTTTTTCTTCTATTTTTCTACTAATCAACTGAGACCTCTTTTTGCATGCCAATTCTTTGAATTGAATTTGGCCTGCAAAATAGTAGGATGCAATCAAATTTATTTTTGCATAGATGATTCCATATGTTTAAAAGTCAACATGCAAATATATGTAAAAATTCTAGACTTTTTTAAAAGAGCAAAAAAAAAAAATCTCCTTGAACTTAAAACGATTGGGTGACTCCAGGTGTTACTGTTAAGTGAGGTAGCTCGTGTGCCTGTGTCGGTGACATACGGCAGACAAGAGCAGACACAAACCTCATTCTTCCTTAGGCTGCTAAAAATCGAGTACTCCAGGAGACCAAGACAGCTCAGTAAGGACTCGCTCAACAATAAGCTTCATATGGACACCCTGCAGATAATCATTCAGTGTCTCTAGTTCAGTCTACAGTAGCCAACAACACTCCCACTGTTACCATTACCATGGCAACCACAAAATTATAGCTTTAGAACTTACCTAGTAACATGATGTCTCTACTACTGAATAATAAACCCGGTTATCTGTTTACTCAGAACTCTAACATTCAAAAATACTGACGCGTTTTGTTCCAAGTCTTGGTTCATCATTGGCGTCACATGATGTCTTCAGCTGCGGTAAGATTAGGACTTTAAAACCTGGAAATTTTCTGTTTAGTTCTAGAACAAAAATTTACAAAAAAATCTTAGTGTTATCATAGAACTCTTACTAGTGTGCTAAGCAAATTCTACAAGTTTGGGGGAGAAAGAGGGATTTGGGTGGCTGGATAACTAGAGAATTTTTATGGGAGATATTTAAATGTTACATTTCCTAGGTCCAGCCTCCCACAGTACCACCCACATTCCTACTACCTTCTACCTACCTTCCCTCTTCATATTCTCCCCTCACGCATGCGCTTCTCACCTCCTCCTGACTAACACTTCAGCCATCTCTATTCCTGTCCATACGTGTGAACTGATTATGTATGAGTTAGGATGAGAATTAACCTGTCTTGGCAATAAAAATCTTAGCTCATCCTTCATTTATCGACACAGTCTAAGATCTAAAGCGAATGCTCCCAGATGGAACATTATTATTCCTTGCTCATCTTAGGCAGTGGGTAGAATGATTGTTTTAATGAGGACTAAGAACTCATGTTAGGGAAGCAGAGCCAGGACTTCTGATGTTGAGTATTTGGTTCCATGCTTACAGTCAAGGCTTTTACCGATTGGTCATTCAAGTCTTTTCTGGAGGAAATAAAAAGAAAATGAGCCTCTGAATACAGCATCAGCTGGAGTGGTGTACAGATGCCTGGAAGAAAAAGATGGGGTGAAATGAGACCCCCCAAAGGTGAGGACAAGGATGATCTAGCAGGAGCTACAGCCATCAAAGGGACACCAGCTGAGGCGTTGATGCCGTGACTTCTCACCCCATCCCCCAAGGGGTGTCCAGATGGGGACTGGGGAAAGGGCCATTGCAAGGGAATTTTAATTTTGCCATTTTGTAAAACTTGTCAGTATTTGCAGCATTGTGTGTGTGTGTGCGCGTGCGCACGCACGTGTGCGCGCGTCAGCACGCGCATGCACAAATGAACTTTAATATATACTAGCAAGGTATTAGCTAGCACATGTACTAAGCTAATTAGAAACTCATATGACCAATAGTTCCTAATATCCTTATCTAAACATGCACCAGAGAGTTTTTAATTATGATAGGCTATATTAGTGTTTTCTCCCCTGATGGAATTGCAGGTTTGCTAGTTAGGTGGCTGACCAAGGTGATTAGGAAGATACTCTTTCCCTGCATGCATTAGGTGGGGTGAGGCTGGTAGCCCAGCCTGCCCGCAGATGGTGCCTTTGGTGGAGAATTCTACGAGATCCTGGGCCCCTGGACACTTAACTGAATTCTCCTTCATGGTTCTATCTGGAGGCTAGCTGGCAAAACTCTGCGTTGCTCTTGCTCCAGCATAAGTCAATCCCATAAAGTACATGTTAAAAAGGCAGAAAAAGTAAATGTTTTGGCAAGCTTACAGAATAAGTTTTCTCACCATTCTGGTAGTTCTTTGCTTATAACAGTTTGTAAGTTCGATAATACTGAGTCTGAGACTATAGTTCATAAATTACATACATACACTTTTATTTATTATAAGTTACTAACAGGTAGAGAGGGCTTTCAGATCAAGGCATTTGGGTCCCACCTACTCTAGCAATTAAAGCTTGTCAATAGCCAGCGGAGAGCATTCATCACTGGGAAAGGCCAGATTGGCTTGTGTGAGTTCTCAAGGTGGGGCAGCAGGTGAGGAGTAAAATGACAACATTGGAGCAGGATCCTTGTTTGCCAACCATAAAGCTAATATGAACAGGATCCCCCTCTTTAAAAATGTATTTTTAATTGATATTGAACTACATCATTTTCCCTTCCCCTTTCCTACTTCTCTCCCCTCCCAGCCACTCTCCCTCCAACCTCTTCCATGTTCCCACCTCAAGTTGGCAGCCTCTGTTTCTTTATTATTGTTATACACACACATTCACCATATTGTTACACACACACATATGTACATTGTTATACACAGGCTGTGTTGTGTGTGTGTGTGTGTGTGTGTGTGTGTGTGTGTGTGTGTGTGTGTGTATGTGTGTATGTGTGTGTACAAATATATAAACAAACCCTGCTGAGTCCATTTTGTTGGTAGTGTATATATTGTTTCAGGGTATATAGTATCTGTTGGACAACCAATAAAGGGGTCATCCCTGGGAGAGGTTAATTCTCCTTCTGTCAGCAGTCAGTTCTTCTCCCAGCCTTTAGTTCTTCATCTAGGGGTAGGACCTTGTGGAAATGTCCCCCTTCAACGTCAGCATGCCCATGGATATTGTCACCGTTTCAACCTTGTTTACTCAGCCATCTATAGGGAGACTACGTCATCACAAAATTCCTGGTTTTCTGACTCTGACAATCTTCCCACTCCCTCTTCCACGACGTTCCCTGATCCATAGATGCAGGAGCTGTCTCCAGCAATGGGGGCTTACCTTCAACCCCTGAGGCTATACTAATAGTCTACATTGCTTTGGGAGTGACTTGAATTACTCTGAGCAGCCATTTGAAAGGAGGTTTCTAGTGCCTGGTACTGGGGTTTTTGTTAGTGTGTGGTTCTTGTGGAGAGCATTGCCAGCCTAAGTGGCATAACATATCCTATATCTATATTAATCCTATGTGTGTATACATACACTTATATATACTACATATAATTTTAGGAAAATATAAAATAATATGATTCCTTGAAGTCATATCAAACAACTTTGGTATTATTTGTCCCTCCTTACATTGCCAGCATTCACTGGACAAATGTAAGGCAAGGCACATAGAGGTCCCAGACTGAGCCTGGGAAAAACTATAGGAATTCTCTCAGTTCCTCTACTGGCCCTGAATGCCCAGACTGTCAAGTCCTGAAATAGTCCCAGTCTCCTCCCTACTCTGTTCCTGCTGCTATAACAAAATGCCTGAGATTAGGACACTGAGCAGTGGTGGTATTTCTTATAGGTCTAAAGGCAGGTGTTCAAGATCAAGGTTCTGGTAGATTCTGCATCTGGCTCCTCAGACGGCTTCTTGCATCTCTTTCACGTAACAGGAGGGCGGAAAGGAAGAATGCTGTGTCTTCACTTGGAGGAACAGGTAAAGCAGCTCCCTGGGAGCCCCTTTACCAGCCCCACTGAGTAGGCTGAAGCTTCCTGAAAATCCGTACTTTTAAAGGCCTCGGTTTGAACATAGAGTTTGGGGCACAGCAGCATGCAGACTTCAACAATGCCCATCAGATTTGCGTCAAGCACTTCCAGCTTCTGGCCTCTCAGTGAGTCTCCAGAAGGAAGTCCTCACTTCCTCCAGGTCGAAGAAGTGGCCATTCTGCCAGGTGTTGAGAGTGGTCAGTTGTGGATGGCTGCTCGGTTAAGTGGGGATTTAGAAACAGTATTCACATGAGAGGTAAGTCCCAGTGCCAATATTTTCCCAGAAATAAAGTACGTTCTTGTGATAGATTAGAGTAATCAGAAGAAAAGGGTAGTGATGGTAGCAGGGTGGAAGGGAAAGCCAGGGTTGTGGGAATACTAGACAGCTATGGGGAAACAACAGAAGCAGCAGTGGTCAGTAGCCACACGTGAGAAACCCGTTTCATCAAGCCGCTGTTCGGATGAACACTAGGCCAGGTACTCAAGTGTCCAAGACAAAAAGAACAATTAAGGAATCTGGTCTGTATCTATTTACACAAATGCTCTTCTGCATGTGCCTTTTGTTTGTTTGCTTTGTTTTGGGTTTGGGGGATTCGTTTGTTTTACAAGAAGATGTTTCTCTTTGTTTCTTCAGGCGTGGAAAACACACATTCACAGCATAGATGGCATTAAGCTGACAATAATATCTCTGATTCCTATCAAATAATTGCTGAGACATCAACCAGGGACATGGGAACCGTTGCCTAAAGATTTGGTGGTGGCATGGAATAGAAGGAAATGTCTTAATTTTTTTTAAAAAGAGAAAATAGGAAGATACTGGACAATGCTGATGAATCTAAGTCAATCTCAGGGGAAGGTCCTGAGCTCTTGATAAGACAGCAGATGATCTTTCAGATTCCAGCTGCTTTACAAGGAGAAAGGCCTTTGAGGAGCTATGCAATGTACAAAGGCCCAGAGCCTAGTTAATAGGGACCTTCACAAGGCACTTGACACCCTAGTTATGTCCCTGCAGATGAGACTGAAGTAGAAGCAGCCATTCTGGAAGCTGATCTTTGGACTAATGCTAGAAAAACTATGTCCTAGTGACTTGGGAAGCTGATGTGGCCCAGGATTCCTGTGACTGAGCCTGAGGCTCTATAGTGAAGTGCAGAGGTCAAACCCTGCAAGTGTTCCAAAGGAGCCCCAACCCAAGCTGATTTACATACAAAGAGAAACTGTAGAGGGACTTCCAGAGTGCTGTGTAGGGTCCTGTTCAGTCAAGATGTCCTTCACTGCCTTAGAGAGGAGGAGGTATCACAGGACACCAAGGTGGAGAAGAGAATAAAGTTAGCTCTCAAATGGCCTGGCAGATCAAAGATTAGGTTAATACACACACACACACACACACACACACACACACACACACAAACACACACACAAAGAGTAGTAGTTCCATCATCAACTATGGCTTTGAGAAACATGGAAAACATCCACAGTTCATTTTAATATTTATAATGTTAAAATGTCAACAAAAAGCATGAAAACCATCCACAATCAAGTCTTCAAGACCTGGGCAGTACATTTCCATGTTTCAAGAGGCAAAGAACTAATAATTTGTCCTTGTGGCTAGAATGAGGGAGTTGGAGATTTCTGTGCATACATATACATATACATAAGAGATGATGTATATGACTTAAATGCACTGATGTAGGCCAGGTGGTATACCTTCCTTGAGTCATAAAATTAAAAGTATGAATAAGGTGTACTGAAAACCTGCAGGGTTCAGGCTAAAACCTTTGGTCATGAAAGCCTAGATTAACTAGGATAGGACTTGACTCTTAAAAGGGTAAAGTATCTTTCAGTCTCAGAATTGAGAAAACAGAGGACAAATAATTTAGAAAGTTAAAAGATAATACTATCAATATTTTTCAAATTAAAAGAACCTATAGCCAATGTTTTATATCCTTGTAATGCTTAGGAGTTACATTATAATTATAGTTCAATGTCAATTTGAAACATCTAATCAAGTAGTCAATTTATATTTAAAGTTTACAATGCAATTTTGTATTAACTTTATACATAGTATTATAATACTCAAAGGACTTAGGGTTCCAAATATTTATATGCTTAATTTGTCAGGTTTATGTGAATTACATTGGAAGGTTTGCCAATCAAGCAATCAAATTACTCTAGAGGGAAATAAAATATACTAAACTTACAAGTGTATTTCAGAATATGTGCAAGTGATGAATTCCCTAGGCTTTCAACAGAGTCAAATCTGATTCAGAGACCATGACAGTGACCACTGAATAATGCTTTGCAAGAGAGATTTGAAATGGAATGTGAGCCCAAGGGTGAATGATTTTAGATAGAACCGATGGGATGAATTCAGTCACACCAACGTCTAAGAATGAAATAAATGTCTAAAGAGATGATAGCCATCTGTGTGTGAAATAAAACCTCCGAGCACTTTGCCCAGAGAGGAGACGGGCCTGCAGAGATGTGGAAATGGCTGGTGATTGAATCCTCAAACAGTTGGCGGTTGAAACAGAAGGTAGAGGCTGCCCGGAGACACTGCCACTCTGCTTTCCTGCACCGGAGGAAGCTGATGCTCCCTGGGTTCTGTGCTGACATGTCACTTGATTAATTACCCTCCTTCCTGCAAACATATCCTTAAGGCCATTGTTGTTAACTGTCCTGAGAAGTATATCCTTCCTCCTGCCTTCCCTCCCTTCCGTTCTCTATTTATTTCTTTCTTTTAGTGGATAATGATTTAAAAAAAAAAAAGTTGTGGTGGGTGAGACTGTTTCCCTCCTTCCCTACAAAGTCCCTGTTGGGTTATAACACAATCAGCTCTCTAAATTCTGTCACATGTTTATTAAACAAGAATTATTGTCTCTAGATTCCTACCAGATGTTTATCAAGCAATTTCCATTTATAAGTAGACCCCCGAACAGTTTATGCACTCTTTCTTTTAATGTCAGCTGACTATGCTGTCATGAAGACATTGCAAGTGGCAGGTGTGAGTGTATTTTAGTGACAGAAATCTATAACTCTGAGGAACAGCTTGCTTCCAAAACCAACAGAACTCTCAAAAGGACACCAGCTTAGACTTCTGAGGTAGTTTAGCAGAATCTAACAAAACGCTTTTTTTAAAAAAAAATGCCTGAGACAGAGACCTGAGCTGTCCCCCTGACACTGGCTTGGAATTGGTACACAGTCTTTTTGGCCTTTCACTTCTTAGTCTGAAGGCCAGGGTAATAAAAACTTCCTATTGTGAAGGTTGTAGTAAGAACAAGAGCAAATGATGTGTATAGTGTCCCATAGCAAAACTCGTTAAACGTAAACAGTCATTGTAGTTTTGTGTGGTTCTAGATGCTGAGGAGTGGGAATCAGAACTAGGAAAGAGCGCGTTCAGAGACAACACAAGAACTCCTTCCAGGTCCTAGGAACGCTTCAGAGAAGATGGAAACTTTGATGTAGAGGGTCTCTCTACAACACATAGATTCTGGAATGCTGGCTCATATCCTGCCCTTCAGTTGCAATTTGGATTCTGATTATTCGTTTCCATTCACAGGAGGGGTCTGCAGCCCCATCCATTCATAGGTTGAATGTATTGGTTCTATAAAAATCGCCTTCTCTTCAGCTGGGTTTTTCTCCCAAACACCATGCAGAAGTACTCCTGTGTCTCCCTTTCTGCCAGCAGCAGTGTGAGTGGCTTTGTGTTTTCCTTTATCAGGGAAGTGCATAGAAGTTTACCAGTGTGTAAACGCACAGCCCAGCTACACAGAGCTTTCCACAAAGCCCACCTGGTATTTAGTCTAGAGAGGTCCCCAGTGAAGCAATGGTTCTTGCTGCTGGGGTTTAAAGCATTCCTAAGCAGCCTGTTGAGCTTTCCACCTTTGGTTTCTTTATGCCGTCTGACTCTTACACAGTCTTAGCATGTCTCCTCTTCCTCGATTATTTTCTTCTACGGGGAAGGCCACACACCCTGCTCAGTGCCCACAAGATGCTTGCTATAATACAGCTATCCAAAAGATATCATTTCCTGCGTCCTCAGAGACCCAAATCCTGTCTGGACCCTGTCTCTGACTCCCCTTGACATTCTACTTACCCTAAAAACTTCTCCCAGAGTCCCCCAACACCCAACTCTGTGAAAATTCCCTGAACACCCAACTGTTAGTTTTACTATAACTTTTAACAGATTGCAATCAATTTTTAACCAGCTCATGCCTCCAATGCCCATTGGTCACACATGAAGAGCAAGAGGAATCCCTCTGATCTTGATAGATGGAAAAAATAGTAAAAATGATGTGAGTGATCTGTGTTTGAAAATTCACTAATACATAGTGCAAGTAGGGGCAACAAGGCTGGATTTCTCACCTTCACAATTCCACGCCAGCGAAGTGTCCTGGAGCTAGATCTTGATACTCAGTCCACTGATACCAATGTAACTTGGTTTTTAAAAACATGGGGGACAGCAGTTTAACGGTATAGGAAAGAAAACTCAACAGAAACATAAGGCTTTTTTTTGGCACTGAGGCATACCACGGAATCTTCTAGCTTTCTGTTGTGGGATATTCCAAGGACATTCGATGTTTCCTGTCTCTAGCTTCCATTATTCCTTCTATTTTGAGGTATTTGTAGATTCACACATAATCATAAGAACGTGCAGAGATTTCATTTAGCTTTTATCCAGTTTTCCGGGTGGCGTCGCCTGGTAAAAAGGCGGCTCAGTGCCACAGGAGGACACTGCCTGGTACAGTCAGGACGCAGAGCATGTCTGCCAAGCAAAGAGGCTTCCAGGTGTTCCTTCCCTTCCCTGGTGACACCCACTAACCTGTTCTTCATTCATTACTTTTTTTTCATTTCCGAAAAAAAAATGTGCACATGAATTACATAATAATCATCTGGGATTGGCCTTTTCCCTATCAAGCATAATTCTCTGGAGGTTTATCCAAGTTTTTGGCTATAACAATAACACATTCCTTCTTATGGTCACTCGGTAGGAGTACAAATCCATAGATTTGTCCATTCTAAATACTTAACATAGTATGTCCCTCTGTCTTTAAATTTTCTTTCCCTATAATCAGTATGCTTTTTGTTTTTTTTTTTT
>CABHPR010154717.1:0-51751 GCA_902168415.1 Peromyscus melanophrys | reverse complement strand
GGGGGGTGGGGTTGTGGCCACTGTTGATGGTCCATGCTCCAATGATGACCCCATACCTATGCACATAAGTAATGTTAATGAGACACAGTGAGATTTTTAAAAATAGAGAACAAGAAATTGGAAGGGGAATGTGCAGGGAGAGTTTTTGGAGTTAAAGGAGGTAGGGAGTGTTATGATCATAAAACATTGTATACCTGCATGAAACTCGCAAATAACAAATAAAATATTTTTTAAAAAAGCAAGGGCAGTTGGTCAGCAATATTATCTTGGCAAATGAATTGTAGCATATAGTAATCTAGTTTATGCCTTTTAACTTTTTATTTGAAAATTTTGAAACATGCAAAAATAGATCCCAACAAAGTAATGAACCCACATGATCTCATCTTCTAGTTTCAATAACTATCAACTCATAGTTAGTTAATCTTGTTTCATTCAACACTTCTATTTAATGTGTATAATGATTGGACATTAAAAATACTTCCATTTTCATTGTTTCCTTTGGTTCTTATAACAGCTATAAAAAATAGGTTATATGCCGCGGACTGGGTCTCAGTCAGGTCACCAGACCGAGGGAGAACGGGGTGAAGGTACTCAGGATAAGTGGGATTCGGTGATGACAGACAGACAGACACCAGAGTATGCTGTGAAACTGCTGCAATTTTACTCAGACCAAGCAGTGAATTTTATACAGTGATTTGATGAAACATGGCAATTGGCAAGTAGGGTGTTAGACATAGAATCAACAATATAGTCACACAATTCTCTCAGAATGATTAACAGATCTCATGAGTACATACTCTTATTTCTTTTTTTGTGGTTCCTCATCCAAACAGAGAACATTACAGCCCTAGCTGAAGTTTTCCTTCTACATAATTATTACACCTTTGTTCCGTATCAAAATTAAACCCTTCCCACCATCGTTCTAACCATGGTTTCATTTGTGTGAAAATATTTAACCTTTGCCTGCGGGTGAGAAAGCACCAGGGGGTTGGGACCTAGCCAATCTTTCCATGAACTGTAACTTATGCCATTGTGTTTTCATACTATTATGATTCACCCATCGGTTCCCATGTTTATCATAAGCTCCCATAAAGGGCAATGGCTCCAAATAATTATTATATCTAGGATTAAAGTTAGGGGGTTGCCACCACCAACCCTTGATGAGAAACTCTATTTGTCCCTGGATAATTCTTGTAGGAATGGCTAATTTCTGTAACTGTTTCCTTGTAGCTGCTGTTGGCTGCACACGTGTGGACTGCTTATGAGTCCCTGAACTTTTACTTTCATTCACTCTTCACTAGAATCTTCGTCCCTCTGAGTCATAAGTTCTTTTTGCTCTAAATCATTCATAAATTCCCCCAAACTTCTAGGACCCTCTTTAACTGTTTGCCTAAAAGCTTGAATCATAGGTGGGGGTATTAAGGCCACTTCTCTTTATGGGGCACATCAGGAACATTGAGAGCTAACCTCCTGAAATCAATACACAAGAAAACAGCAATAATCACAGCTGCAAAGAGAAAAAGGGCAGAGTGCCAGCCAGCCTCTGCAAGCAGATTTTGCGTGGTTCCGTGTAGCCTGGCATCATGATTCGGGCTGATTGAGAAGGGGTCGCCGGGGGCATAGACCCGAGGGCCGCGAACCCCCCTTTCCCATGTGACCACCTCATCCAAGGCATTTGTCACGCGGGCGACACCGTCGTGGGTGTGGCAGTTATATGGTTTTAGATGAGAATCCTAACAATTTACTATTTTAATATACATGCCCATTTTTAAGAGAATAATTGGGGAGTGGAATTTTAAATGCCAATGTGGCTTTATCAACATTTTGTCAGGTTTTTAATGCATCTTATTAGTAAATGGAAAAGGACAATACTGGCACGTCGTATAGATTTCTCTCTCTTGGGGCGGTGGTGGCACACCCCTTTAATCCCAGCACTCAGGAGGTAGAGCCAGGCGGATATCTGTGAGTTCAAGACCAGCCTGATCTACAGAGTGAGATCCGGGACAGGCACCAAAACAACACATAGATTTTTTTTTTTCTCATTCAAATCAAAACTATTACGTTTTAGGTAAGTTTTAGGTAAGTTTTAGGGTCAGGGCTGGAGCGATGACTCAGGGGTTAAGAGTAGCATTGTGCCCTCCCAGAGGCCCAGAGTTTGGTTCCCAGCACCCATGTCAGCCAGCTCACAACCAACCACTTGTAACTCCAGCTCCAAAGGGTCCAAATACCTTCCTAGTCTCTGTGGCATGTACCTTCATACCCACATACCCACACATACACATAATTTAAAATCATGACAATAAAGCTTTACCAAAAAAGTACTGGGTAACGTCAATTTCTAGTTTTCTAGAAAATTTGAGTGTAAATAACCTCCATCATGGCCTCTTCTATACAAATGAGATTGTAGTGGGACTGGAGAGATGGCTCAATGTTTAAGAGCACTTGATATTCTTTCAGAGAATCCAGGTTTGGTTCTCAGCACCCACACAGTGAATCACAACCATCGCTCCAGTCCCAGAGGAACTAATACCCTCTTCAGATCTCCAAGGGCACCAGGCATGTGGAACACAGGCAAACATACATACATGCAAGCTAAACATTCATACACATGAAAAAATACAAAAAAAGAAAGATTTTACTGAGCAAATGGCATTTTGTTCACAGCTGCAAATATCTGAAATTTTAAGAAAGCATTCTAATTCCAAACAATTCTAGGGTAACATGGTATTTGTAGAGAGTTCAAATGCATAAAAATAAAACAAACAAATGAGCCATTTAATATGTGATCTGAATGTCATGTTTCTGAAAATAATCAATAAAACTGGTAGTGTCCCTGAAATGTGTTGCTAGAATTACTTGACATAATTCTTTCACATAGCTGTGCCTGGTATTTGGAAGAAAGCACTTGTGTTCATGTGCATGTAAGTCTGAGTTAGCTCATCATCAACACTTTCATATTAGATCATCACTCACACACGAATTAGCTATGAGTCTATCAACTGATTTGCATAACCACATTCTCATCATCTACATATTTAAAAATACTTAACTGTATAAGGATTTTCTTTCCTTGATCTCTTTCTTACTTGACTAAAAATACCAAGGATGTCCCCAGTGCTCACTTGGAGGTTGATTTAGCCACACTAGCAAAACCCCAGGCTCAAATGTCAAAAAGGATCAGGTCAACAGGGTGGGCTGATCGTCCAGCCATGTCAGTGCTGCAGGGGTCATTGAGGCAGATTCCTCATCGCAACAGAGGCGAATGTTTAGCCCTTATACATGCTTTCTGTTAACTCCCTAGTCGGGATTTTTTTTTTTTAACCTTCGTGTGTTTGAGAACAAGTGAATGCAGAAATGCCAGCAATCCAAGCCTTCATTAGTACAGGAGACGCAACGCTCACTTTGCTACACAAATAATTAGAGAGATTAAATGAAAATAAACACTGAGAGGCTGTGCGGAGGCTCTGAAGTTAGGTAATTATTTTAATTACTCTAGTGACTTCCACCAACCTTCATTATCAACCACAGATCAAATTTCAATTGTTTTATGTAAGAATATCATGAGCATGAGCTACATGGAAAGGCAGAGTAGCTACCCAGTGATGATACTTCAAAAGCCTGACATTGTCTTTAAGCTCCTATCTATAGCAGTTTCTATTTCAGCACTTGGTAAACTCAACATATTTTAAATGTGATGCATTTTTACACTGGAGAGTGTTCAAGTCTGGGGTTTTCAGTTCTTCTGATGGACATTCTTAGTAACGTTGTATCTTTACTTAGATTTGATCATGGATGATTTGGGGTGACATTTTTTTTGCCACTGAATGTAAAGCAGTATGGCATATTCTGCCATTTGAAATAAATGTCACTTGGAATATTATCTTTATTGCATATGCTTTATTTGGGGGAAAACTAATTTCATCTTTCCACTTCTCCCTGGACCCGCTTATGAAGAGACCACACCACACCACCTGGAATCCCCTCCCCTACATGCGGGGCTGTGATTGCCAGTCTTGCTCAGAAAATACCTTTCATTTTATCCCCATGATCATTATGATTCACAGAGATCTCCAGGGTAGTTTTAATCCTTTCAAGACCCTATGGAGTATATTATACATTACTACCTCATTTTCCAGATAAGGAAACTGAGCCTGAGTAGGGGTGATAAGGAATGGGGAAGGGGTACCATGAGGGAGAGGAATGAATGAGAACAAAGCCTAATGATGTACATGAAGAAGGCAGGAGGAAACCCATGACTTTGTGTATGTATTGCTGACTCATCTGTTGCTATGAGAAAACACCATGACTGAAGCGGCTTCCAGAACAGTTTATTGGGGCTTATGTTTTCAGAGGTTGTGGATGGTGGATGGGGAGCAAAGGGGGTTTTCGGGAACAGGAAGCTATGACCTCACATGTCAACAAACAAGTAGCTACGCAGAGAAAGCACACTAGACCCAGGGCAGTCATTTCCCTCTCAGAGGCCACCCCTCAGGACACACCTGCTCCAGCAAGGCCACACCTCCCAAGCCTTCCCAAACAGCACCACCAGCCGAGGAACAACTGGAGTGTTTAAATCCATGAACCTAGACGAGGCTTTCTCATTCAAAACACCGAAGTATGCTAACCCAAGAAATAAAAAATAATTAAAATTAAGCAGACTTTCAGAGGCTCATAGACTCTCTTGATTTATACAAGGAGAAAGTAACGGACAACCAAACCCAGGAACCAAGACAATCCCCAAGGGAGCAGAGGAAACTGAGCACAGGGTGAGGACTGTGCTGGGTAGTTTTATGCCAACTTGACAAGCTAAAGTTATTTGAGAGGAAGGGGCCTCAATTAAGAAAATGCCTCCATAAGATCGGGCCACAGGCAAACCTGAAGGGCATTTTTCTTAATTAGTGATTGGTGGGGGAGGGCACAGTCCATTGCGGGTGGTGCCATCTCTGGGGTCTATAAAGCAAGCTGAGCAAGCCATGATGAGCAAGCCATGATGAGCAAGCCATGATGAGCAAGCCAGTAGGCAGCACCTCTCCGTGGCCTCTGCATCAATCAGTTCCTGCCTCCCGGTTCCTGCTCTGTTTGAGTTCCTGTCCTGGCTTCCTTCAGTGATGGACTACAATGTGGAAGTGTAAGCCACTTTCCTCCAGCTTGCCTTTTGATCACAGTGGTCCATCACAGCCATAGTAACCCTAAGACAAGGACAGTGGGAAGGGATAGAGCAACAGTCCTTGAATGTGTCTTAGGAATTGCTTGAGGTCAGTGAGTTCTATGTGCTACCTACCATCTCAAGTCAAATTTCATGTTTGGTTGGTTACCAGCGTGCCTTGTCTTGGACTAGCCTTGTTCTGGAGAACACACACACACACACACACACACACACACACACACACGCAATTCTGCACAGGTTTCATGGTGTAACGGGACTAACGAAGATATCCCTGCTAACAAAGGTTAGGGGTGCTCCCAGGGTGACTCACTAACCACTGAGCTCCACTCCCACTGTCACAAGACATCTCTCTTCGACCGAATTTAAAACGTTCAAAAGAATAAAGGAGGTTTCAGTAACGACTTTGGTAAAGGGAGGAGAAGGGACAGATTTGTGTGTGACCTTCGCGAATTTAAGGAAAGCTTGTACCAGCTTCCTCCCTTCTCTCTCCCTCAGGATGCTGGCGTGCACGTCACGTCCTGAGGTAGAATACAGGTAGGGAATCTAATGGAATCATCGTTTTCAAATTTTGGACTCACCACTCTGCCCAGCTTGGGGCTCTGGGTGACCCAGGGAAGGTGGGACCGAAGGGTCGGGCTTACTCGGATGGTGATGAAAGCGGAAATGTTTGAAAATTCACTCTTTAGTTTCAGCATCAACCACGCAGTGCCAGACCCTGGGCCGGAAGTGAAGGGTAGAGCTATGTGAAGAGGAGAGATGGGGCTGGGGCATCTACCCTAGCGCTCTGCTTGCTACCCACAAATGTAGTCAGAAGGATTTTCCAAGGTTTAAGATTGGGAAGGTCAGATTGTGGAGGAAGGTAGGCTCAGAAATGATTTATCTGGGGTGGGGGTAGGGTAGGGGGAACTTCCCTGAGGCTCCCGGGGGTGTGTCTAGCAGCATGTCCCCCTCCTAAGAACAGCCTGGGGTTCAGCTAATAGATCCTCAACAACTGAGAACGTCCTTTAGGTTCTGCTATGGCTCTGTCATCCTCTGACCGGCTTGATTTGATGGTACCATCTTACATCGAGGAAGACCAGTCACTTGCAGCCAGGCTGTGCTGATAGGGTGTGCAGAGAGGAAACGGTAGGTTATATCCAGGACACCCGCGTTCTATTTCCACTCTGCCAGTTACCACTGACCCCGGGAACCCTTTTTAAGTCTCCATCCTCCACTCTCTCATGCAGAAAATGAAGGTGACTTCACTTCCAAGGCCTCTTTGAAAGGATCCCAGGGAGGGTCACGAGGAATAATTCCTAAGACTGCAAACCCAGAGGGCTCCAACATGAAGAAAAAATAAGTTAAACCTACTCAGCTGGAGTTTTCAGAAATTTCTCCCCCAGAGATCCAACTGTGGCTGGGCAGCGCCGGTTGGAATTGATTCTTTGGAAAAGGCTGCCACACATGCCAAACACCTATGTGCGGCACCCCCTCCATCTCCGTGGGCTTCTATCGATTTCTCCCTTTCATGAGGAAGCGGTTTTGGTTGCGGAGATTCTGTACACCAACCCCACAAGCTGGGAGCCAGGGAAGGGACCGTTTTTTTTGCCCCCTCCGCCTCTCTTCTCCTCTCCCCTCTCTAGGTCTCTGGAGTTGTCCGCACGTGAATGGCTTTCTTTGGCTGATCTCCAAAGACCCTGCAGCATTTCAGAGAGCTGAGCCCTCTCGGCGATCTGAGAACAGCATCCCCCACAGGCAGAGGTCGCTCAGCCCCACAGGGACCATCCTCCCTCCTGCCGCCTCTGGCCGCGGGGAACACCCGGTTCAGACCCCGCAGGGAGCCGGGGCCCTTCCCGCCTCCGCCCCGCAACCCCTCTCCGCCAGTAGCAGCGCTGCTATCTTCCCACAGGAGCACTGGGAGGACGCTGGAGTCTGCAGCGCCCCCGCCCCCTCGCTTTTTCTTTCTTTCCCTGCTTTGGGATCTTGCTGTCTGGAGCCGGGAAGAGGTTCCGAGAAGGAGAGAGCGAGGGGTGCGAGCGCAGGTTTCTGCCGCGGCGCGCGAGCGGAGCTGGGGGCGCAGCATCCTCAGCGTCCACCCGGGCTGGCAGCTGCACTGGCCGACATGTGACGGAGGAAAGCCCCTCGCATCATCTGCCGCCGCCTTCAAAAAGGGTCCCAGAGCGCTCGCCGAGGCCGGCAGCCGGAGCCTCTTTACCAGCAGCGGTGCGGGACGGGAGCGGCGAGGCACACCGGCTCGCGGGTTCCAGGCTCGCACTCTGGAAAGAGCGCAGCGGGGACCACCGCCTGGCTCGCAGTCGGCACAACTCCGAGGCCAGCAGAGCGCGGCTGGACTGCGTCCAGATTCCCGCCGACTTCAACCAGAGTGACCCGCCGCTCCAGCCAGTCCCTCTGCACCGCCTGGAGTTCCAGATTACCCGGAATCTGCGCCAACCCGCACGCCCAGGTCCCCGCAACGCCCTGGGCCGGATGGAGAGCGCGCCTGCAGCTGATCCCTGACAGCTGCTGCCGCCGCCGCCGTCCGAGCTGCACACCAAGGTCTCCCACCCCGAGGCTAGTCCTTGCTGGAGGGTTGGGGGTGCCCGAGACGCGGGGGAGCGCGCACCATGAAGTCGGCGCTGTGCAGCCGCTTCTTCATCCTCCTGCCCTGGATCCTGATCGTCATCATCATGCTGGACGTGGATCCCCGCAGGCCCGCGCCCCAACTCACTTCGCGCCCCTACTTCTCTCCCCACACAGTGGGCTGCGGGGGCTCCCGAGTCCCGCTCCGACGGGGCAGCCTAGGGCGTGACGCTGCCGAGAAGCGCAACGAGTCCCGGCCTCCGTTGCACCCGGAGCCGCGGTTGCCCACCATCTATGCCATCACGCCCACCTACAGCCGCCCGGTGCAGAAAGCCGAGCTGACCCGCCTGGCTAACACGTTCCGCCAGGTGGCGCAGCTGCACTGGATCCTGGTGGAGGATCGAGCCACACGCAGCGAGCTGGTGAGCAGCTTCCTGGCGCGGGCCGGGCTGCCCAACACGCACCTGCACGTGCCCACACCGCGGCGCTACAAGCGGCCGTGGCTGCCGCGCGCCACCGAGCAGCGCAACGCGGGCCTCGCCTGGCTGCGCCAGAGGCACCAGCACCAGAGCGCGCAACCCGGGGTGCTCTTCTTCGCCGACGACGACAACACCTACAGTCTGGAGCTCTTCCAGGAGGTAGTGGCCTGGCCCCCTCTAGGGGACAGGGGAGGTGGGGCTCCGGAGGGCCGCATCCTTTTTGTGCCTCTGGGGCACTTTTGAGTTCTCAGTCCTCCTCCGCGCGCACACTCCCGGACTCAGCGTGGAGCAGCCACGGATGGGCAGTCCCCAGCCTCCTCCGCGAGCTGTCGTGGGTGGAGAAGGGACGTTGAGGGGACTTGTGTGGTCAAGGGTGGGAAGAGTCGGCCTTGGGATTTCTTGCCCTGTCCGAGATTGGGCTCATTAAATGGCACAGATGATTTGCCCACCTGGATGGGACCCAGACTTGGAGCTGGGCTTGATTTACTAGGCGGTTTTATCAGTGCCTACAGGTGATTGTGATTGGAGAGTGTGTAGAAAGGGGGATACTAACAACTCAACTTAGGGACCAATCTCTTCTGGTACAGACAGCCCATGATGCTAAATTAGTCCTTGGTGCAAACACTGACATATGGGGGCTGGGGGGGGGGGGGGTCCATCTTTTCCTAACGCTTTGGCAAGTGTTCTGCCCCATCCTTAAGGCTTCTACTGCCCCAGGCATCATCCGGATGGCCTGCCTGGCCCCTTTTCTAGACCATTCTCTGAGACCTCTCTGACCTGGAGTTTGTCAGGCCACTCTTGCTTGGAGCGAATGCTGCCTAGTGTTCTCTGAGATAGATCCTGAGCACCACCCTGCCGCCTGCTGCTGAAGTGGCCAGTGTTCCCTGGAAGGCCACCTGCCTGTGCACAGCAGCAGCAGGGGTAGAGCAGGTGGCCTTTCTTGACGCTGATCTTCTATGATGATGTTGTGGATCTGTAAAGGAGATTGGGTTAGTGGTTTTATCTGTTTTTTTTTTTTTCTTCCCAGCACTTAGTTACAGCTGAAGGAAATCTTTGCCCTGTGGGACTGTAATTCTCCACCTGAAATTCCTGTGCATCCAGCCTCCGAAAGGCTCCCCCACCTACCCCTATTCCCCTAGGAAATTGGACATTCGGGAAATAGTGTCTGCGCAGGATACTGAGTTCATAAAACAATCTGTGTGTCCCTTACCCTACGTGTCCCCAACCTCCATGCTGTCACCCAATGTCAGGTTGCTTTCTTAGCCTCAGGACAGTGGCTGTACCCTGCCTGTTTAATTTTTTTGTCTTTGCGGTTTTTCAACATCTTTTTTTTTTTAAAGTTGGTTGCTACCTTCGTGTCTACCCTCTCCGTGACTAAAAGAAGCAGTAATGACTCTCCATTCTCCCATTCCGTGGGACTCAATTTTCATGTCTCCCCGGAGAAATAAGCTGGGTGTAGTGTATAGCATGGCTTTTATTAGACCCATGATTAGAGTTTACCAAATGAGTGTCTTAAAGTCGGGCTTTTATTTTCAAGTTGAGTTGTTTGTTCTTTCCTCTACCAGGAGGGCTTGTGTTTTGAAGTATAGACCTTTAACTCTGAATGCTTGTTTATTCTTGAGCCAAGTCTTCTTTGTCGCCCAACTCTGAAGTTGCTTCACCTACGATGAGTGGTCTTGTTTAAGAAAAATAGTGCACATCGCTGTGAATTACCATGTGAGGGGGCTAAACTGGAAAGGGGGAGGATTGCCTTTATCCCAGTGTTCAGCCTGCTGGCACCGGGTGCTGGAGGAGTAAAAAGTTGGCACACACAGGCCGGGAAACAATTCGGATACAGTCTTCCTTTGAGACGCTCCCCGCTGAAAGGAGCGTTTGTGTGGAGGGTACTAAAGAGCAGAAGAAAAATCGGTCTGTGGAGGTGGATTGGGGAATGAGAAGAGGAAGAGGACCCAGGAGGAAGAAAAAAGTGTATTGACGAAGAGAAAATCATTTTTAAAAAAAAAATGAAACTTTTAAGGCTTTAACATTTCATACCATTAGAAATAGTGAAATACTCAAAATGAATATTGTCAGACCATGTATAACTTTTTATGCACAGGTATATGGCAGGTGCATTTTTTTTTTTTAGTGTAAGATGCAGGACACGCTGTATCCCCTGAACCCCTCTCTCAGACTGTAGTTTATAGCAAGCACCTTTCTCCAGCACTGCCCAGCTCCCTCCTCCCAGCTATAGCCTTTTTTTTTTTAACAGATTAGGCTCTTCTTTGTTATTTCATTTTCCTTCTTACAATCTTTTTTCCTCCCGTAACACTCCACTTGGTTAGTGAGGCTTATGCACCCTCTTGTATACTTTCTAGACCTTGACATTGATGTTCCTTTAAGCTCTTGGTTTTGTTGGTGGGGTGACTCACTCTGCACCCCCTCTGGAATTAGTGATTCTATGTGGACTACAGTCTAGACACTGTTCCCCTGGAGAAAATGGAGAAGTCTATAAACTACTCAACACTGTAGCTCCTGGAGGGGGAGGGGGAGAGGAAGAGAAGCTCAGAGTGGAGGCCTGTATCTCAACCCTTTCTATTAAGCACATGCACAAATTCAAGTAAATCTTAGCATGTAAGGAAAAAAATGTCCCAAGCCAGGCTTCATCTTTTTTGTTCCTAGAGCTTCTAATCTCCACGGTTGGTGCTAAAAAAAAAGTTAAGATAAAAGGAGGAAAATGAACCAGGTACAAATTAGCTCACTAAGTATTGGCTGCAAATGAAGGAAAGTAAAGGATGAAAGGCCTCCAAATTAAATTAAAGACGCAACAGGCAATCTGCATTCAATTATTCCTCCCTGGTAACTGGAATACCATGTTTTTCCCCCCCTCCTGTATGGCTAATTTTCAGCTTTCCTTTTCAACTGATCCATGATGCCAAGGAAGGAATATTTGCACTGAACGATCTTGTGTGAACAGCCAAATCCATCTGCAAATGAAGCTGAGTGTGAGCCATAGCCTCCTCGGAAGCTGTCTAACCGAGGAGGAAGTCGTGGGGTCTTCGCCCATTTCAAGCACCTCAGCTACCACAGTTCTCCCCGTGGACATGAGTGGGTTTTGTTTTGCATGACGGGTCACTGGTAATCCTGCCTGCCTGTCTACATTGATCAAGCTTTCTGGAAAAGCTTATTTGCAAAGGATTTAGGCTGCTTTAATAAAAGCCCCAAGTACAGATAAATGGGACTTTATATCTGGTCATATTTTCAATAGCACTATCGATCAGATGTCTGTTCTTCAAGGCTTTCCCAAGCTTAAAGGGATGCTTTTCAGCTGATGGCAGTTTCACCTTTGGAGATCAATTGAATTGAAAGGTTTAAAAAAAATAGCACTTTAAAAAAACCTAGCAAAAAACCAAAAACTTAAAAAATTTAACTTCAATGAGCTGAGACAGAAAGACAAAACCCACTAAGAGATTCAAGCGGCACATGGGTCGGTTAATGAGATGGTGTAGAAGGTTTTTTGGAAAGGATGGACAAAATGGGGAAGAGGCCCCTGGTTGGGATTTCTTTCTGGGTGCTATTAACTATTCGTGTGCTGGGCAGACAAAGCAACAGCATTTAATTCCATGGTCTTGCTGCTTTCCTAAAGCATTCCCATGTTCCCCTTCTGCAAGCTGCCTGCTGGAACCAGAGCCCAAAAGACATTTGGGTTTACAGTGCTTGGCAGCTCCTCCCAATAGACTAAGAGCATCCTGAGAGGAAGCCTGATTTTCTCTATCTTTCTTTTATCCTGACCTAGTTGCCTAGCTTCGGGGAACTCTTTGTAAAGAGGCCTAGAAGCTTCTCACAGGTGTAACCTAGAAAGACTACCCAGAGCATACCCCTTGAATGTTATGTCTTCCCCTCTGAGAGTGTAGTAATAGGCCATAGGACTGATAACACATGATTTTTTATTGTTTTATTTTCTTTAGTGACTGTAAAACTGCAGCCAGTTTTCTGAATGTTAGATCCATAGGTTTTCTTTATGCTCTGTGGATGCATATTACTTGAATTATGGTTCTGCTTTGATAGTTTTCCTCAGAGACCAGCGGCTTCCATTTGGATTTTGAGGTTTTAATGGGCCAGAAATAACAATTTGGGTTTAAAAGACATTGCCGACCTGCCTCTTCCCATTGTGTTTTTCTATCATTCTTCTTCTCTCAGCCTACTTTTCACTGATGAGTCCCTCATGAATAGGCATGAAGACATGCCCAGAGTATCATTTGGTGTGACGGATGTGTGTCTTCGAAACGTTGAGGTAGAAATCAGAGGAGGTGGCTGCATTTTCCTCTGTCTGTTCCACTTGCCTCTAAATTACAAGCCGGTAAATTTTCTCTTGTGTGAACAGTAATAGAATAGTAATTGCTTTTAAGACATGCTGAAAAAGCAAATAGAGCAAAAGTCGACAGTCTCATTTAACCACCGCAGGTGGCGTTCAAGGTGTGTGAGCACGTGTGTCACGGGATTCAGTACTGCCGAGCTATAGCTAGTGAAACCTTTTGGACTCTGGGATATTTTGCAGGCTGATAAGGAAGCACATTATTGTATGTTTGATTCACAAGGCTATTGAAGCATGAAATTTAGGTTTCGTATGGTTCTCAGATCTCCTAAAACATAAGTAAAAATGTTACAACAGCCCATAGAATGCTTTTCCAATTTGCAGAAGCAAAACCATAATTGTTTTTTCAGTCATGCTTGCTGTTTTTGATACAGTTTTAAATAAATGTCAAAAATATTCTCTAGACCATTATGGAAAACCACAACCAACAAAATGTAGCTAGAGTTTTCCTGCCTGACCCACAGTCAGGACAAATCTCTCTCACCCGCCAGTCCCACAGCCGCTCAGACCCAACCAAGTAAACACAGAGACTTATATTGCTTACAAACTGTATGGCCGTGGCAGGCTTCTTGCTAACTGTCCTTATATCTTAAATTAATCCATTTCTATAAATCTATACCTTGCCACATGGCTTGTGGCTTACCGGCATCTTCACATGCTGTTTGTCATGGTGGCGGCTGGCAGTGTCTCCTCAGCCTTCCACTTCCCAGAAATCTCTCCTCCTTGTCCCGCCTATACTCCTTCCTTCCTGACCACTGGCCAATCAGTGTTTTATTCATTGACCAATAAGCAACATGTTTGACATACAGACCATCCCACAGCAACAAAACGCAGAGTTGTGGAGCCCAGTCTCAATCTATCGATTGAGTACATCTACAGTACGACTCTTGTACCTAAGGCTCAGGGATCGTTGCTGAAGACGGAAGCAGAAACATTGTGAGAGCCAGAGGAACCAGGAATTAGCTGTGAGATTGTGTCTCCTAGAAATGTCAGAAGCTACAGCCATGATCAGAGTCAGTTCTCTCCTCCCACCAGGGATCAAAGTCAGGCTACCAGCTTTGCCCGTAAGCGCCTTGACTCCCTGAGCCATCTCACTGACCCCATCCTTGGAGTTTTACTTACAGTAACCCAGGCTCACCTTCCCTGATGAGCTAGCACCCACCCCACCCCCACCCCCAGCTCTGTGTTTAAATAGCAAAGCCGTCTTTTGCCGAGTAAAGGGAATTTAAACTACTGTGATTTCACTATGGTTTAGTGTTTTCCACCTGTTGTTATAAACAGTATTTTCATTTTAAAGAAAGTACTCAAAGTACTTCGAAAGCATCATCTAGCTGGTAGATGCAGAGATAAGAATCTGAATCCAAGTACCCTGGTCTAGCCTGAGCCACTGGCTACTCAGAAGCTCCCATGTCATATGCACAGTTGTGTGACACATGCCATGGAAGGAAGGAGACCCTTGGATCAGCAGAGTCTCCTGAGATGCTAGCTCTCTCCGCCATGCTTGGTCCTCCTTTTTGACAACATCAACTCTTTAGTTGTGTCTTTTGAACTATATGGTGCAGAACTGGGGACTAAATTCAGTTCTTCATTCGTCCCAGGCAGGTATTTTACCCTGAGCTCTAACTCCAGCCCCGCTTTGTCCCTCTCTTTCACTCTTTATTTTAAATTGACAAGAATTACAGACATGTGAACAGCATGGTGTCTTGATATAGGATATACTTTAGAAAGACTGAGGTTAACTAGCAGTCACCTCACATATTTATAGTGACAGTGTTTAAATACTCTACAATTTAAAAATATATAATGTCATTATCTGTACTTACCATGTTATACTATATATGCTCTGGATTTTCTCAACTCACTGAAATGTTACCTGTTTCAGCCAACAAATCCCTAGCTCCCATTACCCTCCCATCTGGTCTTAGAATGATTTCATATTCTCCCTCACTGTCTCTAACTTGTGGACCATTTGATTTTGGAGATTTTTTTTTTTTCAAATCAGTTGAAATTTGCTAGGTTAGTATATAAACCATAGTCATAATTTCTAAAATCATGTGTTCTGGTGAATAGTTCAGACTCTCCAGAATTGGGGAGATAGCTCAGTCAGTAAACTGCTTGTCTTAGAAGCACACAGACCTGAGTGTGGTCCCCACAATCCATGTTTTAAAAAGATCCTGGGTGTGGTGGGTTTATAATCCCACATCCCCAGCTTCACTGTCCAGCCAGCCTAGCCTCCTTATGAGTTTCAGTTCAGTGTGAGATTTATCTCCTAAAACAACAAACAAAAACAAGATGGATGACACCTGAGGTTATCCTATGGCCTAAATACACACACACACACACACACACACACACACACACACACACACACGCACACACACACACAGGATGGGGGAGACACAGGCTCTGCACGTACTGCATGCACAGCTGAGCACTCATGAACATGAATCCATACACACAAGCACTCTACACACATACCTGAATACACATAAACATACTGCACACACACCTGAGCATACCAGTGTGTGTGCACATAGACACACACACACACACACACACACACACACACACACTTCTGAAGATCAATAGTAAGGTGTGTACACACCAAGAACTTGATCTCCTGGGCTTCTGTCTTTATCAATATAGACAACATTGGATGCAAGGACCTTTCAGGGCATGGGCTGGGTGACAATTGAATTGTTTCAAGTTAGAGATATTGGTTTCCTGGTGGCACAGGAGAGGAAGTGGGACCTGAGCTGGATATGTAGGTGGCAGATACCTGTTCCTGTCCCCTCACTTGGGGGCACACAGATGTACTTGTAGAGACTTTCAGTGCACAGCAGCATGTGCCTGTGGTCTGCTGTGGGCTGCTGATGGCCAGCTCGGTCAGACCCACCCACTTGCTCACTTGCTGGTATGTTTATTCATGTTCTTCTGGAATTAGGACTATCCCTGGATTAAAAGCAAAATTAATGAATCACTAGTTGAGTCTTCTTGTATGCTGGAAAGAAAAGAAAAGCCAGAACCTCTGAGATGGCTTTTCTGAAAGGAGAAATCATGTTCTCCACCAATGTCAAACTGTTTGGTCCTTCCTCACAAATAACAAACTCAGTAGTTTTCCTCCTTTCTTTTTAAATATCAATCTCCTCCATTAATAGAAAAAAAAAAGAACTTTAAATATTATGTATAGTCCCTTTGAACTGAAGACTATCATTGTCCTGTCAGCCCTAATTGTAGGGACACATCCAGATAACTGAGTTGGTGTGCAGCTCTGTCATTGTGCGAATGTCATAGAGGGAACTAACATGGGCCCATGTGTCACAGACCTATGTGACCTCTTGATATAAATCAAGGACACAGCATGAGCTGTGAGCTCGTCGAGCACAAGGCAGTGTGTTTTCCTGCCTTCTTTGAGTACACTTCATCCTAGTATAAGAGTAAAAAATACAGTAAATACACAAACCGATAATGAAGTCATTGACCACCATTGAGAAGGGTACAGAAGTACACATGCTGTTACAGTACTGTACTGTTACAGTACCGGCTGCATGGTGGGGTGTCGGCGAGGTGAGGTTAGCTTGTGGCTTTTCCTATTTCCCTGATCTCTCAGGTTTTCACTCCTATATCTGGCTGCATGTTTTTTATTTAATAAGACCCTTTAGCAATTCATCTGCAATTGGTGCCCAACGTGGGGCATGAACCCACGACCCTGAGATTAAGCATCTCATGCTCTACCGACTTGAGCTATTAAGAACATGACACCACATTCCCAAGAGGTGGGGTGGGTAGTTTTTGGTCTTTCAATGAGTTTTGGATAATTGTCATTGTCTAAGATGGTTGGTTACAAGTTGTTGTTGTTGTTGTTGTTAACGGTCAGGAAGAAGGCTAAACAAAGGAGATTAGATTTAAGGTTCTTGTTTAAAAAAAAAGAAAAGAAAAGAAAGTAAAAGAAAGAAAAAAGAGGAAGTGACATTGCTGGGTTGAGAGAGCCAATGAGAGAACAGAACAGAAAGGCAAATAGGTGTGGGTAGACAGGAAATAGCTCTCTTTGGAGACTGAGGTATCAGTGAGGTGAGGTTAGCTTGTGGCTTTTCTTATTTCCCTGATCTCTCAGGTTTTTCACCCCTATCTCTGGCTCTGGGTTTTTTATCTAATAAGATCGTTTAGCAATTCGTCTACAGTGGGGTCATTTATGTCTGCAGTACCACAAACCCATGAGGAATGGGCTACGCAGCCGCGCTTGGTAGATGTTGATGGGCAACAGGGATTTTCAGCCCTGTTATAATCTCCCGGGACCTCCTCGCAAATGGTGTCTGTGGTCGACTGAAGTGTATCTCCATCTCTCTGATGAAAACAAAGTGTTAAATGCTGGCCATTCTCCACGTGCTGAGACTTGTTAGCTAAGCAAGTTTATGTCTTAGCAGTAACCGCGTAGCACTCTACAGATCCTCCTAAGTTCCTGACCTTAAGCATCATCACAGTCAGATGACATTTGAATATGAGAAGTCAGTTTGCCTTCTCTGCAACGTGACACACGTGAACACAGTGTGTGCCATAACACTAGGCACTATACCCAGAGAAGACTCTCCCTGAGTACGTGTCTAGACTAAATGTGCCACACTCGGCGTGTGTGTGTGTGTGTGTGTGTGTGTGTGTGTGTGTGTGTGTGTGTGTTGGGAGAACTGCCAGTGTCCTTGGTGGAGTTGTTAGTGATGAGCAGTTGAGGAAGTGACAATTACCTGAGAACTTGAAGCATGAAGGACCTTGTGGACCATGGCACAGGGAGAAAGAGCTGTCTGGAGATGGAGCCATATTTGGGAACCTGAGGAAATAAGATGTGGGATATTCAGAGACCCTAAAGATGGTCTGGTGCTGTCCAGGGCTGGCATGATGAGAGGTCAGGTGCAAGATTAGGAGCCATGTTTCCATCTCCTGCATGTCCAGGTGCGGTCCTTCTCTTTGGGATGAGATTCAGCATCTATGCCCAAACCTGTCCTGCAAAGAAGTCTTCAGTGAGTCAGTGTTTGCAAGTGGTATTTAAATCATGCCAATTATATTCTTTTTCCTGGACACTGCCACATTTTTGTGTAAATCTGGAACTTGAAAATATGCACAGAGTGCAGAGGGCATGCTTGGCTTTCTGTTCAGCTTTTGTTTTGCATCTTGTTTCAGAATGCCCGCTAGGAAAATGAACTTTTCCAACAGAGCTTGTTTAAGATAGAGAGTAAATTGATAAATAAATATATATCGGCATATTTATAAGTATATATTTCTATGTGTGACAAGTTGTTGTTACTTTTAATATTGGATCTTGATATGTAGCCCAGGCTGGCCCTGAATTCTATCTCTCTACCTGGTATCCCAGTGCTGGGGTTACTGGTGTAAGCCTCTACTCCCAGTTGATAGGCTAATATCTAATAATACCAAGAAAGCAGTAATCCACTATTAACATTACCTTAAATAATAAGATAAATGTATTGTGGCTGCTTCTCCAGCTAAAATACAAAGGTAAGGGTTTTCTTTTATTTACTTCTGTAACTCCAGTGTTCAGAGCAGTGATAGCATATAGCAAATGCTCATTAAATATTTACTGAATGGATTATAGGAGACTTAGAAGCTGAAAGAATTTATTACTGCAGAAATAATTTGATACCAGAAAAAAAGTCCTGCACCCAAAATGGCATTCAGGTAATAGTTTGGAAGTCTGTGTTAAGACTGAATTGAATCCCTTAAGTAGTAACTTAACTTTCATGCTACAGAAGGTCTGTGAATATTCATGTGTTAGGAAGGCATCCATATTAATAGTCATGAAAGTGGAAGGTTTGTCAATGTAGCTAAGAGCCAGTTGAGTGTTGGGCTTCCACATATGTGAGGCTGGATGTAAATAGGGAACACAGATAGGCTTTGGGGAACCCACAGCCCCTGGTTCAAGTCCAGGTTCACCACTTAGTGGTTGCATTATGTCAGTGAGGGCTCACTCAAGGTGACTGCTGTGAATGATGAACACACAGGCTGTAAACATCAATCTTTCCCTATCTTTCCCTTGTGGAGGAGTCATTGAAGAGGATGCCAGAAGACTTGCTGTGTCCATGGGTTAGATGTTTCCAAGCACCAGCTCCTGATGCCTGAACTGTGCTTCTAAATGCCTTGTGAAAGGAGGAGGCAGGTTAGTCTAGACCCAGGTGAAACTGCATTAGCCAGCCTCCTAATTACATCCTTGGGTGGTACCAGAATAAAGAGAGGGACAAGAGGCTTCTCTACAAAGATCCTGGGAGAAAATGAGATGTGGGACAGTTTCTTACTTGCTATGATGACATAGCATAGCCAAAATGAACTGGGGGAGGAAAGGATTTATTCCATCTTACATCCTGTTGTCCATCATCCAGGGAAGTCAGGGCAGGAGCTCAAGGCAGGAACCTGGAGACAGAAACTGATACAGAGACCACAGAGGAGCACTGCCTTTTGGCTGGCTCCCCACAGCTTCCTCAGCCTGCTTTCTTATACTCCCCAGGACTCTGGACTGAGAGTCGGTACCACCCACAACGGGCTGGGCCCTCCCACATCAATCACCAATCAGGAAAATGTACTATAAGTTTGCCTAAGTGCCAGTCAGGTGGGGCCATTTTCTCAATTGAGGTTCTCTCTTCCAAAATGACTCTAGCTTGTCTCAAGTTGATATAAAACTAGCCAGCATGGAGAGTAAAGGGACATTTGGGTTGAGAAGTGAAGGAAGGGTGTTCTTGGTGGGGTTAGGAGGGTGGAGGTGACTTCAGCCGGAAGAAAGCCAAGACACTGGCTTGTACGGAAGTAGGATGCTTAGCTTCCTTTTGTTTCTGTGTAGTCTTAGCACCAGGCATGGACCCAGGGCATATTCACCAAATGATAGACTGCTAATGCCTGGCCTAGGTGAGCGAATTGAAGAGTAGTGTCTCATAAAGGGAGGAAAGAGGTTTCTAATCCACCTGATTAGAAGCAGTTATTTGATGCTTAAGACCATTCATTCCCTGGGATGTTGAGTGTTCACTTTCTAGCCCCTGTGGGAGGAAGGGTTAAGATTCCCAATGGCCAGCTTTGCCTCAGCCTGTCCCCACCAAGGTCTTAACCAGGACACTGAACCTCTGGTCTCCCACAGAGCTTACTGAGTAGCAGGGTTGGGTAGTCCCTTGCTTCCCTTTTCCAACTATTACATTTTACAGCTTCTCTCCTGCAGGAATAAAGACAGTGGTGACAGCAGCTGGTGGAGAGGGGCTTGTCCACGGGTCTCCTGGTGGCCTCCAGGCCTATGAATGCAAGGGATTGCCCCTCTCTTTCAGCCATTCCTGTGTCCCTAAAGTCTCTGTGGCAAGAATATGGCCACTGATGTAGTCCTCATGTTTTCTACTAGAAAGAACTTCCAAAAGGATTTTGTAAAATTATATAATGCCTAACATCTAAGTCTTAAAAACTATTTTAAATAGTTATGAAATATGTGATCTCCAGTATAATGTACTGACATTTGTGCATGAAACTTGTATTTATAAAATAGAGTCTTCAACACTGTAACAGTGTGATAATCCAAACATTCATTTAGTAAACGAAGCTTTAATACAATTTGGAGTTGGGGCTTTTTTTGTTTGTTGTTTGTTTTGGGGTTTTTTTTTGTTTGTTTGTTTGGGGTTTTTTTGTTTTTTGTTTTTGTTTTGTTTTTGGTGCTAAGGCTTGAATCCAGTATAAGTTATGTTTCTTTTAGTCAGCCTCCTTGACACAAAGTTACATGGGAAAATTATTCCTAGAGTTTTTGAATTCTTCAGCTTTACACCAAAAATCGCACATGGTGACCCCTGTGCCATGATGTATTGATGGCTAGATCTCCTTCAATTGAGTTGAATGAATAATTAGAAACTTCTTGTCTCCCTAAAGGATTTATTACCCATTCATTAGAGACATCGACTTTCTTAATAAAGACAGCAATATTTCTAATTACCTCTGTCTGGGGCCCAAGAGGTTGTTATTACAAGAGACAGTGTGTTCAGTAGAATTCAGGGTAGGTGAGAACAGTGCCCCACAGTGAAGTGAAGGCTGGGCGGAGGGGCACAACCTGCCCAAATCTAGTGGGTCAGCCTGAGGGAGCACTGAGGCTTCCTGAAGGCTAGGAGTTGGTTTACTCCCTTCCTGGAGCCTGTATCATCCGTGGACAGTCTTTGTACATAGTCAAGGACCACGTCCCAGTCCTTAAAGCCTGAAGGGCTGATGGAAGGACACTGGGTGAAGAAGCAGATGTGGCCTCCAGGTCTGCCTAACCCAGGTACTCCACTCCCACAACCTCAGAGGAACATACATGGAGTATGCTTGTGTGTATGTAGATGTGCATGTTTGCAGCCATGTGCTAGGCTCCACCCCAGCCAGTCAGTGTGTGCTGCTGTTTAATTTTCATGGTGCCCCTGAGGTTGTGTGGAGGTTGCAAAAGCCCTAACATTAGGCTTCCTCACAGGGCTGATAGAGATGTGCAGGGTGCTGTGAGAATTAGTGATGTGAGGCATGCTGGGTAAATGAATTAGTGATGTGAGGCATGCTGGGTAAATAGGATAACTTCCCTACCCTGTTGGGCATCTCCTCCCCGGAAATCAGGGACTCCAGGAGCTGTGGAGAGGCTCCTGCAGAGAAGCCATCACAGATCCACCTCAACACAACAGCAGAAGCAATCTGACTTTCTCAGTGGCCCCGGGGTGCTGCCCTGTGGGTGCTGGAAATGAGTGTATCAGTCCACTCCATCTGTGGACCTGTTGTGCTAAATAAACTTGGCGTTGAGAGATGAAAATGCCAGTGTCATTTTTAAAGGTCGGATGACAGTTTGGGGACATTTCGGTTACTCTACAGAGGTCCCCAGCTGCATCTGCTTACACTTGCAGGAATGTTCATGATGTTTCTGCCTTCCCAGGAGTTACAGTCCTGCCTTACAGGGATCTGTGTGACACGAGCCATCAGAGAGCTAGAGACCCTGTCCAAGCTGCTCATTATTTTCTACTTTCTTTAATGAAAATCTCTTTTTGTTTCATCAGGGCACTTAACTCTCTTCCCATCACTGTTTTCTGCTGCTGGACAGAGCTCAGTGCAGGTTTTGTGGTTTTCCTGTCTGTGGGTCTTCCCTCTCGTGGTTTTAGGGTTTAAGAAGCAGTAAAACTGTTAAGATGCTGCGGTAATATGCTTGTTTCTAACATGCATGGATTCCCTCGTGTGGACCCCAGCTTCTAACTTTATACACAGCATTTCCATGGGAGTGTGTGGAGAACCCAGAAATGTAGAAAGGGACCCATGAGAGAGGGGAAGATTCTTTAAGAGAGAGAGGTGGTAGAAATTTACACGCGATATGAAAATAGAGAAGGGAGAACTACTGGGGGTGGAAAGCTTAAGTGGGGAGGGACCCAAGGAGGGGGAGGGGAGATCAACCAAAACTAATGACATATGGGAGACCCTTAAGGAAATCGGATACTTGATAAGCTGATCAAGATAGCTTATTAATGTTTAGACAGAGGTACCATGTGGGTGGATAAAGCTTCTCCTAGAAGTCGTAGGTTATTAAATGAAAACCCCAGTCCTAGGAATAGGATACCATCAAATAAGTTGATGGTGAGGGAGGCCACAGATGTTCCCAAAACAATGCGGGCAATTGCCACTGCTGTTAGATGCCACGGGGATGAGGTGATAGCCTGTTGTTGAAGACATGACATGGTGAGGCCTTCGGACATAGGGAAATCAAACTGTATCAGGGATAGATGCTTCCTCCCTGATGGCTAGCCCACATAGTACCAGAAGGTGCTGTGCAGCCATTGTGGGGAGGATTATCATCAAACAGTCCTATACAGCTGTGGACCCCATGTGCAATAATCCCATCCAGCCAGGCAAGATGAGACTCCTGGTACAAAAGTAGCATGTCCTTTATAGGTAAGCACCATTGTCTGATTGGATTTGATGCTCACTCCTGATACTGTAAGCCTGGTCAAAGCTCATGGCTGGGGAGGCCAAGGGCCCTAGAAGAGAAGTTGTTGCTGCCGTTTTGGTAAATGGACCTGATGGACCTGTCAACCTGCCTTCTAAATAGTTGTGCTCCTGCCCATAGAACAGTGACCTTGTCAGCTTTGGCCCAAGAGGCTTTCCTCCTCTTTGCAGTGATTAGCAATGAGTCCAGAGACTTATGACTGGTCTCAGTACCGAGATAAGTGACTTTTAAATGCCCAGACATACATGGGACATCTGTATCATCCTACCCCAGCAAGACTCGGGGAACATTGTGGAAGAAAGAGTGAATGTGAAAGCCAGAAGACGGAAGGAGTGAGGTGTGGAATGCTGTCTTCTGGGTGTGACACAGACAATGCACTCACACTCACGACTCACACTCACAGCAGTTGTGAGTTCCTGCATAAGAACTGCAAAGGATTATTGACACCCTGTCATGGAAGGATGGTCTGTCTTTTTTTCTCTCTAAACATGAAGGGCAGCAGGGAGAGAGAAAATTGAGTTTTTCTGTTATTATGGATTTTGTAAATATGTTTTACCTTGGTAACATTCTGCTATGTTAAGATGTGTGTTTATCATTACTTATTTCACCTGGTGTATTTATAACCTGGTATATAACCTCTAATATACTGTCTCTTTGAATTGGACTTCTCTGAGTACTTTCTACAGGTGGAGTCATACAATATTTAGACTTTTGTTTCTGCTTAATTTCAATTAGCACGTGTCTTCCTAGTTCATTTATATGATATTATCTGTCACGATTTCATTCCTTTCCAAAGCAGCGTACATTTCCACCTTGTGCCTCTATTACACATTGAGTACAAATTCATTCACTCTTAGACACTGGAGAGGTTTTCACAATTTTGCTCTTCTTAAATGTGCTTTCTGGATTTTGCTATTACTATAGATTATGGGTCTGATTATTGGTGTGCAAATATCTGCTAGAATCCTGTTCTAAATTGTTTTGGGAACAAACACAGAATTAGAAATGTTAACTAAAGCTTGCCATAGGTCTATGTATATATTTTTTTCTGGTACAAGAACTATTTTATTTGTTTATTTTTGAGATTGTAATTTAATTACTATATTTCTTCCTTCCCTTTCTTCCCTCCAGACCTGGTATACCCCTCTCTACTCTCCTTCAAATTCACAGCCTCTTCTTTCACTAATTGTGACTGTATTTGTATATACATATGTATTCCTAAATATAACCTATTTAGTCCATATGATGTTGCTTGTGTGCATGTTCTCTGGGGCTGACCATCTGACACCAGACAACCAATGGTGTGCTTTTCCCTGGGGAGGACCTCCTCTTCCCCTCCCAGCCTTCCTCAGTTGCCTGTACTTCTTTGTGTAGGGTTGAGACCTCGTGAGCTTTGCCCCACCCACTTTGGCATGTCCACTGGTGTCCTCCTTGTTCAGCTCATGTGTGTGCAGTCTTGTTGGTGAGACTATCGCTGTAGCTTCTGACCTTACTAGAAGACAGACACAATCTCGCAGCAAATTCCCTGATCCTGTGGCTCTTGCCATCTTCCCACCTGCTCTTCCCCAACGTTTCCTGAGTCTTAGGCTCTGGAGTGTTTTGTACATGAAGCCATTGGGAGTGGGCTCTACAACTCTGCATTTTGATTGGCTGTGGTTTTCTGTAGTGGTCTCCATCTGTTGCAAAGAGAAGTTTCCTTGATGAAGGGTGAAGACTCCACTTATCTTTGGGTATAAGGAGAAATGTTTATAGACTGTTGTTTGTTTTTTGAGACAGGGTCACCCTATGTTGTCCTGACTGTCATGGAATTCACTATGTAGACCAGGCTGGCCTTGAACTCACAGAGATCCTCCTGCCTCTGTCTCCCAAGTGCTAGATTTAAAGTCCCAATGTGTATCATTTCTAACACTGCCATGCTGTATTCTAGCAACTTCCATTTCCACAGACAGGTAATGAGGTAATGTCTCCACACCCCAGACAACACTAGCTTTTTTTTTTTTTATCCTAATAGTGAAATGTTTCACTGAGGCTTGCCCAGTGATTGAGTAAAACCAAAACTTATTATAAGTCACAGTCATCCTAGGGTCCCCTCTGCTATGTAGCCTCCCTGTTTCTGTGGGTTGCAGTCTGATTGTTCTTTGCTTTATAACTAGTATCCACTTATGAGTGAGTACATACCATATTTGTCCTTCTGGGTTTGGGTTACCTCACTCAGGATGATATTTTCTAGTTCCATCCATTTGCCTGCAAATTTCATGCTGTCATTGTTTTTCTCTGCTGAGTAGTATTCCATTGTGTATATGTACCACATTTTCTTAATTCATTCTTCAGTTGACGGGCATCTAGGTTGTTTCCAGGTTCTGGCTATTACAAATAGTGCTGCTATGAACATAGTTGAGCATGTATCTTTGTGGTATGATTGAGCGTTCTTTGGGTATATGTCCAAGAGTGGTATGGCTGGGTCTTGAGGTAGATAGATTCCCATTTTTCTGAGAAACCACCATATTGATTTCCACAGTGGTTGTACAAGTTTGCATTCCCACCAACAGTGGAGGAGTGTTCCCTTTGCTCTGCATCCTCTCCAACATAGACTGTCATTAGACAACACTAGCTTTTGGAAAAGTGTCAGTCAAAAAAAAAGATATGTCATAAAATCTCTTTCACCTGAAATAAGATGTATGCAATGTGGTTTCAAAGTGGCTTTGCAGTTCCCTGGTGTTTAATGAGTTGGATATCTCTTCATGCATGATTTGGCCATTTGGACAAATATCTATTCCAGTCTTTTTACCTGGTTTTGAATTGAATTGTTTTTATTGTTAAGGTTTAGGAATTATTCCCATATTCCAGATATCAACCCTATGTCAGAGAGATGTTTGCAAATATCTTCTCCTACAAATGGTTGCCTTTTTATCACATCAGTGATGCCTTTAGAAGACAGGAGCTTTTAATTTTGAAATTCATTTTTTCTTATTTATACTTCTATATCATATCTGATGAATCAGGGCAAGTGTGGTGATATTGTGTCCCTCAGTATATTGTGCACCCTAATAAACTTATCTGGGGTCAGAGAACAGAACAGCCACTAGATAGACATAGAGGCTAGAAAATGGTGGCACTCACACCTTTAATCCTATCACTTGGGAGGCAGAGATCCATCCAGATCTCTGTGAGTTCAAGGCCACACTGGAAACAACCAGGCATGGTGACACACTCCTTTAATCCCAGGAAGTGATGGCAGGAAGCAGAAAGGTATATTAGGTGTGAGGACCAGGAACTGGAGGCTTTTAAGCTTTTAGGCTCTTTAGCAGCAGTTGAGATCCCTTCCGGGTGAGGACTCAGAGGCTTTCAGTCTGAGGATTCATGGAAACAGAATCAGCTGAAAAGTTGGCAAGGTGAGGTTGGCTGTGGCTTGTTCTGCTTTTCTGATCTTTCAGCATTCACCCCAATATCTGGCTTCTGGATTTTTTTATTTAATAAGACCTTTTAGGTTCGTGTTACAGGCAAATCTGTCATATATCTTCCCTTCCTAGAGTTGTGTATTTTTAGGTCATAGGTATAGGGTAGGATATAAGGGTCCAGCTCTATCTTTTTGCATATGAATATCTTTCTTACAGTACCATCAACCAAAAAAATTATTCTTTACTCTTTGGCTTATCTACTGAAAATAATTGACCTTGTCAAAAAAAAAACCCATATGCATGAAGGTTTACTTTTGTGCTGTTTGTACAGTTCTGATTAATATAGCTTTGTAGTAAGTTTGAGTCAGAAAGTGTGGGCTCTACAATTTTGTTCTTTTTCAACATTGTCCTGCCTGCTCAAGGGGTCTTGCAATTCTTTATGAATTATTAGTCTATTTCTTAAGGACACATTGTGGGTTTTTTGGTCAAGGATTCCAGTGGATCCACAGAAAATTTTGGGTAGAATTACATTTGTACAATATTTAGTCTTCTTAGCTATGAATATGGGATGCTGTTCCATTTTCAATGTCTTTCAGCGGTGTTTGGTTTTTGCTTTTTTCATTTCCCGTCCCCACTTCACTTCATTTGGAAATATTTTATTCCAAACATTTATAATCCCTGATGACTTATAATTTGGTTTGGCTCTCAGTCCAGTATCTGAAAAATATAATCATATTTTGCTAATAGAGCTCCCCAGGCTGGAGAGATGAGTCAGTGCTTAGGCGTGATCGCTGCTCTTCCAGAGGATGTAAGTTCAATTATCAGCACCCATGATGGGCAGCTTGCATGCCTTGGTAACTACAGCTCCAAGAGAGCCAGTGCTCATTTCTGGCCTCTGCAGGTATCTGCTCTCTGGTGCACATAAATAAAAATACACATAAGTAAGTGTCTCGAGTTTGTTTTTTAAGAACTAACATCTCCATGACTGAAGCATGTACAATATAAGCCAATGAAAATGTGGTGCAGCACAGACAAATGGAAAAACGCCTTGCACACTGCCATTTTCTACTAAGACAAGACATAGAGGGTCACACAGTTCACAGGGTTGCTCATAGCGATTCAGGGCATCCGAATTCTGTTCTGGAGAACAGTGGCCTCTGGTAAGATGTTTCCAAGCATGGTTGTAAATCACTAGATTCAAAGTGATGCTCCTCTTCAGGGCTGACCTCAGACAGAAATCAGAGATTAACTTCTAAATTCAGAAACAGAGGGAAGGGCTCCATCCTGAATCTAAGTCTATAAAATTTATTTGATGCAACTTTATTTCTAGAAATGTGAATATTTTTATTGAACATTTTTAAAGGGCTTGGGGCTGGAGAATGGCTCATCAGGTAAAAGCATTTACTATCTAAGCCTGATGGCTGAGTTTGATACCTGGAGCTCACAGTAGAAGGGAAAACCCAGCTCCTAAACATTGTCCTCTGACCACCACAGGTACCCCATGGCACATGTATGCCTTTATACACACACACACACACACACACACACACACACACACACAATTATATAATAAAATTATAATATTACTTCTTATACTATACAAAATTACGATTATATACAATATATTATATATAATATTAATATTATAATCATAGTTATTATTATATAAAAGCTAGGTTTGCATCTGTAATCCCAGAGCTGGGGAGGGACAGAGACAGGGGATCTCTGGGGTTCATTGGCTAGCCATCTTAGCCAAAGCAATGAGCTCCAAGTTCAATGAGAGACTTCATGTCAAGCTATAATGTGGAGAACAATGGAGGGAGACCCCTGTTGTCCGCCATTGGCCTTAGGCCTCCACAGGTGAGTGCTTACTCACTTGCTCCCTCACTCCCTCTACCAGGAAAGGGCTTCACTGTTACCCTGGTTAACAGGTCCCAAGGTCTACACGTGGTGCTGTTTGGTGGTGGTGAAAGGTACTAATTACAGGGGCCGCAGCAGACATTCCACAACACTGTTTTGTGTAGTGTACCTCCTTTAATCCTAAACAACCCCAGAGGTGCTGCTGGGATGTAGCACCCAATGGTGCATCAAAGCAGGCTCCAGAGGGCAGAGGGCCTCACTGGCTTGCCTCAGGCCACACTGCGGATGAGCACCAGGAGCTGAGAGGTGATTGCTGGTGGGGGTGACTTCTCACTCAGCTTTCTTTAAAAATCTAATTTGTTGGGTTTTTTCTTTTCTTTGTTTTTAGTTTAATTTGTTTTTCATTTTTTAATGTCTTGAAATGAAAAACCTAGACCTTTAGTTTTTAAGATCCTTTTTCTCTCTTTTTTTTTTTAAGATTTATTTTTATTGTGTATGTGTAGGGGGATATATGCACATATGGGTGGGTGCCCGAGGAGGCAGGAAGAATGTATCAGACACCCTGGAGCTAGTGCTGCTGTGAGCCACCTGACATGGGTGCTGGGAACCGAACTTTGGTCCTGCACACGGGTGGTTTCCACTCTTAGCCGCTGAGCCATCTGTCCAGCACCCTTTCTGACTTTCCTAATACCTGCTTCCAGCAATAACTTTTTGTAGGTGTCTTTCAGCACCATCACACACTCTTTAAGTTTTAAAGCTATTTTTATAACTTAGAGTATGCCGTAATGAGTGTCAATATCATGTCTTCATTCGGGCGCAGCCTGCACTTGCTAATATTCTCCCCCACCCTAACCCTGCCTTGCCCTCGCTCTCATTAGTTCTGCACCACCCGAAATTAGTCCCTTCTAATTTCATGTCTTATGTGCACATATTTTAATGTCTCCATTCTATGAATGAGAGAAAATTCACATAGGTATCATTTGGGTTTTTTGGGAGGGTTTTTTTTTTTTTTAACTCTGGCTTGTGTCACAAAATATTTCCATTCCTATTCATTTTCCTTTAGGTTACATAATTTTGACCTGCTTTATGACTGAATAAAATCTATGATATATATATGTATATATATATCATATGTAGACACTTATCTATTTCTACACTCACTATAATGTTGGTTAGAAGTCTGTTAAATGAAGCCTTATTATGTTAAGGTACAGTCTTTCTGCTTCTAACTTAACTTCTTTTAGGAAATATATAATAATAATAATAATAATAATAAATATATAATAAATAAATAATATATACATATGCCTACACACATATATCTCATACACACACACATATATACATATTCAAATACACTTTCCTTATCCATTCATCTTTTGGTGGACATCTGGACTGATCACACATCTTGTGAATACTGGTATGACAAACACGGATCTACAGGTACTGTGGGGTGTTGATTTAGATTCCTCTGAAGATATACTTGAGTGGTACAACTGGATCATAACCTTCTATTTGTGGGAGGCCAGTTCCTACCTTTTCAAGGGTCCTTATGAGGAGGAGAGAAGGATAAGAAAATATTAGATAGAAAGACAGCGAACAGAAGAAAGACAGAAGCACAGGATAGCTTCGTAAGGACCTGGGTCAATACCCAATGGCCTTTTCCATTTATTCAAAGGGGCTGTTTTTTAACAATGCCAACGGGCAGGGCAAAAGACCTCCCCATTGCTAGATCAAAGCACACCACACAGCCAAGTGTAGACCCTTCCAAACACCTGATAAACACGCCCATGGTCAAATCATCCCCTTATGCAGCCCTGCTGAGTAAAGCAAGCTCAGATTCTCAGACCCTGAGTAAGTTCTCACTAGGAAACCTCTGTGGATCTCCACATCTATTATTGATTTTTTTTTCATGTGTGTATTTACCTTCAACTATGTATGCAGTGCCCATGGAGGCCAGAAGGGGGCATCAGAATCCCTGGAACTGGGGTTGCAGGTGGTTATAAGCCATCATGTGGGTGCTAAGAACTAAGCCCAGGTCCTCTGTGAAAAGAGCTGGTGGTCTTAAACACTGAGCCACGTCTCCAGCTCTGTTTTTAAATTTTTGTTGTTGGTGGAGGTTTTGTTTATTTTTGAGGAACCTTCATTGTGGTTGCCGTAGTGAATGCACATAGGTTTCCATTCCTACCAGCAGTGTATAAGGATTCCTCTTTTAAACTTCATTGCTATCACCTGTCATTCACCTTCTTCATGGCAGCCACTCTGGTGGAAGCTCAATATAGTTTTAATTTGCATTTCTCCTGATTGCTAAGGACACCGAACATTGTTTTTATATATTTTTGCCCACTTGTTTGCTGTCTTCTGAGAACTGCTTCTTCAGTTCATTTGTCCATTAGATGATTGAATGTTTTGTTTTTTTAGAAAGCATTGTATAGAGTAAGACTGCATATGGTAGACATTTTTGTCTTATTCCTGATTTGGGAGTAAATACTTTCAGTTTTCTACACTCACTATAATGTTGACCTTAAGTCTGTTACATGAAGCCTCTATTATGTTGAGATATAGTCTTTCTGCTACTAACTTCCTTTAGGAATTTTATGATAAAGGGATATAGAACTTTGTTAGAGGCCTTCTGCATCTATTAAGATATGTGTGGTGATATACTGTGTACCCTAATAAAATTTGCCTGAAGATCAGAGAACAGAACAAGCCACTAGATTAAACATAGAGGCCAGACAGTGGTGGCACACATCTTTAATCCTAGCACTCAAGAGGCAGAGATCCGTCTGAATCCTTGTGAGTTCAAAGTCACCCTGGACTACTTGAGATTGACTCAGTCTAGGAGAGAAACAGCCAGGTGGTGGTGGCACACACCATTAATCCCAGTACTTGGGAATCACATGGCTTTAATCCTAAGCATGTGAGATCTCATGCCTTTGCTTGGGAAGCACACACGCCATTAATCCCAGGAAGTGATGGCTGGGCAGAGAAAGGTATATAAGATGTGAGGAGGCAGGAACTAGAGGCTTTTTCAGGTGGAGGAGTCCTAGAGGTAAGACGAGGCAGTGGCTTGTTCCTTTGTCACTCTGATCTTTCAGCATTTGCCCCTATATATGGTACCGGGTTTTTTTATTAAAAGACGGATTTAACACTCATGTTACAGACATGATTTCTGCCCTGGCCATTGATGTGTTTGTATTAATTGACTTGTGTATGTTGAACTACCCTTGCATCTCTAGAATAAAGTCAACTTGACTGTAGTATATGATCTGTAGTCTTCTTGTGTCTTTATCTGGTTATGGTATCAGGAAAAAGTTGCCTTATTCAACAAGTTTCTTTGCTCCATTTCTCTTTTGTTTATTAAACATTTTGAGGAGCATTGTAACAAGCTCTCAAATCATGACACAGAGATTTATTATTAGTTATGAATGTTTGGTCTTAGCCTAGGCTTCTTGCTAGTTCTTATAACTTAATTTAACCTGTTTCTTTGTCTATGTTTTGCTTTAGGGCTTTATACCTTGCTTTCATTCTGTATGTCCTACTCTGTGTCTAGCTGGCTGGCAGCTCCCTGGCTCTGGGTGACTCCCTCTCTTTCTCTCTCATTCTCTTCTCTCATTTTCTCAAACCTAGATTCCTCCTCCTACTTATTCTCTCTGCCCCCCAGCCCTGGATATCCCTTGACTGCCTAGCTATTGACCATTCAGCTTTTTATTAGACCAATCAGGTGCTTTAGGCAGGCAAGGTAACAGCAGTACATCTTTACATATTAAACAAATGCAGCATAAACAAATGTAACACATCTTTACACAGTTAAAGTAATATTCCACAACAGAGCATTGATGGTATTTCTTCTTTAAAGACCTGATAGAATTAAGGGAACTGCTCTGGTCCTTTGCTTTTCTTTGCTGCAAGACTCTACTCAATCTCATGGCTCATTATATATTTAAAAATTGATAGGTCTTGATTTAACTTTGACAGTGTCTTGGAACTTGGAGGTTTTTGTTGTTGTTGTTGTTATACTAGATTGCCCAGTGTCTTCAGTAGGGTTTTGACATATTCTCTGATGTTTCTCTGTATCTCACTTGTATCTATTGTACTTTCATCTGCTTGCTCATGTCCTCTCTGAAATCATCAATCATTTTTACTTCTAAGGTTTTGAATTCTATTTCTGGCATTTCAAATGTTAAGTATCTTTGGTTTCAGTTACTGAGAGGTTATTATTTTTTGGAGGAATCATGTCACATTGCCTTTTCATGTTTCTTATATTTCTGTATTGCAATTGGTTCATGCATTGGATTGGATATTTTTCCTAGTTTTATGTGCAGGTCTTCTGCTAGTGAGCCTCCTTTCCTGAGAGCTCAATCTTTATTAATACTCAATGAGGGGGAAATCATAAAAGCAATACCACCAACCAGATATAGAAATACATAAGAAGCTATTAAAATCATCTTCTCTGCTATCAATGACCTTAAAAATAGAACAGAAATAATAACGATAATATTATCTATGAAGCTACAAGTTAATGTAAAAGGGAAATAATTAGTGACTGCAATGAATGGGACAGGGAAAGAGGAAAAACGAAAGAAGACACAAAGTTAAATAAAAGAAATCCAGAAAAGTTTGAAATTGAGAGAGCAAACAGAGAAAGATAACATAAATCTAATTGCACAATAAAAACAGAATGCATGAAAAATGGAAAGAGATTAATAATAAAAAAGAAAGATTTAAAAACTAAAATAAGTTTAAAACAACACTAAACATACAATAAAGCAGACAAACACAAAGAGCAAGAAAAAAATTTAAAGGCAAAGTCGGGATCAATTCTTTTCCTGGGTCATCTACTATTGAAGTTGGCCAGGCAGAAGGGATGGTGGAGTTGGAGTTTTTTGTTTTTCCTACTGTTGAGGCTGGTGCTGTACTCAGACCTATCAGGGACCAGTTGTCTCCTGAGGCTGCATTCACCATAAGAGCCTCCCTTCTTGTGCATCAGGAGCCTCTGCTGGCTTAGGTAGGTCCTCACTTGCTCTGGAGACTTCCCAGTTTGTGAATTTAGCATCCAACTTCATCATCAACATGATTGGTTTTTGTGGTGATACTTTATTTGTGCTGAAATCTGGTGATATTTTATTTTATACTTTAATAAATAAAGCTTGCCTGGAGATCAGAGGAAAAAGGCCAGCCATTATAAGTAAACAAAGAAGTCAAGTAGTGGTAGCATATGCCCTTAATCCTATCACTTGGCAGGCAGGGTCTCTGTGTGTTCAAGGCCACACTAGGGAACAGAGCCAAGCATGGTGACACACGCCTTTAATCCCAGTACCAACCAAAGAGTTCTAGAGGTCTGTACAGACAGACAGAAAGTGACAGATCTATGTAGGAAGAGGAGGCAATGTAGCTGGGCTAAGAGCCAATGAGAGAACAGAACAGAAAAGGCATATAAACATGAATATACAGAAAGAAGCTCTCTTTGGAAGCTGCAGAGTTGGTGAGATGAGGTTAGCTCATGGTTTGTCCTATTCCTCTGCCTAGGAGACACACCTCTGGGCACGTCTTTGAGGGTTCTTCTAGATATGCTTAAATGAGGGGAGAAGATCTTGAGTGTGGGTGGCAACAGACTGTGGCTGCATTGTGACCAGCCTCGTGTTCATGCCTCCAATGAACTGTGCTCTCCAACCGTGAGTCAAAATCAACCCTCCCTCCCTTTAGTTGCTTTTAGTCAGATATTTGGTCAAGGTGATGAGAACCGTACCAATAGAACTGGTTAATGTCTAAGCCAAGGGTGTTTTTCAACAGACAGGGGAGAAAACAGGCCCCATCACCATGCTTTCACATTCTACCCAGCATTGAGCACTCTGTGGTATGGGGAAGACCATGAAGGTGAAGTATGCTATTTTAACTGAGCTTCAGAGTTTTCAGTCCTGCTGAAAACCATGTGGTAGAGAGGCAGCTCCAGATGCTGTAGCCAACTAGAACAGGCCTCCAGGCCCTCAGGCTCTCCAGGTGATGTAGTTTGTTCCTTGCCACAGAAGGCAGGGTCACTAGCCACCTTGCTGTTCACAGCCAGAGTTGTCTTCAGCGTTTCAGTGTGTCCATGTACCACCCTTTCCTTCTCCACAGCCAGCTTGTGGGGCCATCTCTCACCCAGAGATTATAGCAGGGCACCCCAGGTCCTCTGACATGTGACTTGTCCTTGTTTTTATAGGATTCCAGAGCAACTCAGTTCAGATTAGAGGTTCCCTGTCAAGATAGCCCTTGGGTGGAGCTGTCTGAGATGTGAAACATGACAAAAAGGATTCCTTCTCTGATATTACGTAGAAGGTGTCATGGTCACATTATATCCCTCAACTGGACTCAGGGTTTGTGGAATCTGAGGCCTTTTCATGTAGCTTTGCCTCCCAATTCTCTTTGTATTGGATGCTCCTGACTTGCTGTAGCATTGGCTTCCTCTCCTCTACCAGGGAGCTGGCAGTTTGAGTGGACTGTAGCCAGTTTTTGTTTTTCAGGGCTCTTCAGCTTGTCCAGTCACATCTTTTGTGATTTTGATGCTTTTCCTTCTTCTCTTTTGGGAATAGTCTATCTTAGTTACTCTAACTCTTCTCATTCATGGTACCACTCAAGGACAGCCTCTGATGTGCCATTACCCTGTATCCATACACTAGAGTGCTGTGTCTCCATATTTCTCTCCTCAAATAGTTTCTCATTTCTCCTAAGCTACTCATCCAGTTCTTAATTTTACTAGGTAATGCAAGGTTTGTTAACTTCCAAACACTGACGTATCTTTCAATTTGCAGTTGATTTGTGGTGTGTGAGCAGCACCAGCTTCCACTCAGTTGAAATGTATTTAGATTATATTCCAGTGTGCTGGTGATAATGCACTCTGTTTTGGGTGCACTCAGAAGAACATACAGTGTGTGTCTTTAGATACAGTGTTCTGTATATGTCAGGGAGGCTGAATGATGTTCGCATATTGTTATCCCTGCTGTTACTTGGTTTGTTTGCTCTACCAAGACAAAATGAATAGTCAAGTTCTGACTATGGGTATTAATTCCTTCTCCTTTAAGGCTCCCATTTGTGCATCCGGGTTCTTTGAATCTATGTTCTTGGTGCATATACATTCAGACTCAGTACTTTCTGCCTGATGAATTGACCTTCTTTTTCATTATAAAGTATCCCTGATTTTCTTGTAGTCTTCTGTTTTGGAAGCCCCTTCATTGATGTATTGTATTAATATAGCCATAATAGTTTTCACAGGCTTGCTTGTCTGTTATTTCATTTCTCATCCTTTGCTGACTTCCCCTCCGTTCTTATACTTGGACGTGTCAGCTGTAAATAGTACATAGTTAGCTCTTGTTTCTTTATCCAGTCTGCTTTTCTAATACTCTTCTCCCAATTAAGAAGGTAATCATCTGTAAACAAACACTTATTTCAATAAACCCTGCTGGGAATCTCAAACCAATAAACAGCCCCAGCACTCTCTGGTTGATAATTGTACTTTCTGCCTTAGATTTTCTTTCAACATCCATTTATATTTTTATTTATTTATTGCCTGAGTATAGGTGGGTCATTCTAACATTGCAAAGTAATTTTGCAAAAAAAGATTTTTTTAATTTTTATTTTTGGTTTTTCAAGACATGGTTTCTCTGTAGTTATGGTGCCTGTCCTGGATCTCACTCTGTAGACCAGGCTGGCCTTGAATTCACAGCAATCCACCTGGCTCTGCCTCCTAAGTGCTGGGATTAAAGGCGTGCGCCACTGCCACCCAGCCAGATTTATTTTTTATGTGTGTGTGTGTGTGTGTGTGTGTGTGTGTGTGTGTGTGTGTGTGTGTGTGTTGGGCATGTGTGCATGAGTACAGGTAGCCACAGAGACCAGAAAAGAGTGTCAGATCCTCTGGAGTAGGAGTTGTAGGTGACTGTGAGCCTCCCAGTGCTGGTGCTGGGGCCCAAACTCAGACCTCTGGAAGAGCAGTACACACTCTTAACCACTGAGCCATCCTTCTAGCCCTGGAAATAACTTTTTACTAAAACCCTACGTTTACATATCTCTCTAGAAAGCACCCTACCAACCTAACCTGTGTCTGTCACCTTAGCAACTCTACCCAGTTTATTCTGTAATTCATTGGTCACATGATCTGAATACATTTTCTACTAGACAAACCCGAGAGCATGTTTTTCTTTCCTTTTGATTTCAAGTCTAGAGACAGAGCATGCCACTCTTCGTAGCTCCACCTGCTATTATTTTACCCTAGGCAAGCATCCTCCCTTGTTCTGTTGACTTCCTTCTATCCTTATCTTTGGGTATCTGTCCTGATTTGTACACAGCCTCCTGAAGCATGCCATGCTTTATGCACAGTATTTTAAAGGTGCATAATGCCATAATAGGCTTTTCCTATTTTTCCGTACCATGCTTTGTCTTAAAAGTCTATTTATGTGGCCCTCTAGTGTGCTACTTCTAACAGTGAAACTCTTTTTTTTTTTTTTTTTTTTCCAAATTGGACCTCTCATGAATGCTCTATTTATTTGGGAAATTAGAATTTGCCACAAGGTGCCTCTCTGTATTCAATGCCACAGTACTCTTGTGGTTTACTAATCGGTGAGAAAAAAAAAATGAAACTCCAGTCCTGCTGTTCAAAGAGACTGCTTAGTCAATGGCCACCGCAATGGAAAACTGCCTCTTCCTTGTGAATCGGGAAAGTGTGAATGACCGTCAGCTTCCAGAATGACCTCCCTGGGGACTGTGCCTGCCACCCCTGCCCCTTGTCCATGTAGCTACTCATCTTTTTTAGATGAGTTAGACTGATCTTTATAAATTCATGCCACATATTCCCTAGTGCAACCGTCTAAAGCTTTTATGACCTAGTCCCTAACTAATAGTCCAGAGTAGCTCTGTTCAGGAAGCTATGGACAACAACCCTCCTTTTGGGCTTACTATGAAAACTACTATATATTGTTGAGACTTCTGGTCCTCCAGACCAATGACAGACAGGACAAATAGGAAGTCTCGGGTTTCAAATTATAAAACCCCCAATTTGAATCCCCCTCGAATGATAAGCATGTGTTGCCACTGCATCCGCAGAGTAACTGGCATTTAGTGGCTGCTGTAGACAAACCCAGGATCTTGGTGCAGTAGAAGCTTGTTGCCTGGTCCCACATTTGTTTGGTAGAGCAAAGAGAGGCAGATTCTGCAGTGCTTCCGCTGGTCACGACATCATTTGTGACGTGTATTTCATAAAGTTGCCGTAGCATAGGAAGAGGGCAGATGGACCATACAGGCCGTTGCTGAGGACCAGACTTGGAACTGTTTTATGAGTGCTTGCGCCCATGTTCAACTCATCCGACGCTTTCCTATTGGATACTAAGACCTGGAGTAGTACTGGGAGGTAGGAAGAGGAGATGGGGTGAGGAGGAAGCCACGTGGCAGGAAGTCTGTCGGGAAGGCTGGCTGGCTTAGCGGCGAGTTCTCGCGTCTGGGTCCTGGTTTCCTCCCATCTCTTTTCACTCTGCCATCTTCACAGGGTCAGCTGTATCCTCAGGCTGGTTCACTCCTTTGTTAAGAGATGACTGCAGTGGTCCCAACCATCACAGCCGGATGTGGCAATGTGCCGAACGAAAAAGGCCATCCTAAGGAATGAAGAAACCTTTCCCAAAGCCCTTTTCACATGCAATGACCAGAATTGTTAAAACCCAAACTAACCACTGACCAATCCCTAGTGATCTCCAGCTCCGGCATTTGGAGAGAGGCATGCTTTTCTCAGTCATTTGGAGGATGGTCCAGTCTGCATATGAATCAAGCTGATAAGGGAATAAGGGAAAGAGGAGAGATGTTGAGCAAGCCATCTTGCAGTCTCTGCCACAGCTAGACACTATCTGGGGCCATTTAGTTTCCGTAATAAGGTTTGTGATTTTCTCCATGCGCTGCTTGTACTGTTCTCGGTGAGTTTGTGTCTAGCCTTGCACATTTGCTCTTGGTGTTAAAGCCACTTTCCTTTACATTTGTGTGCCTATGGGAAAGCTATTGATTTTTCCAGTCACCTCTGTTCAATTTTCTTTTATCTGTGTGTCTGAGTAAACTGCGTTAAATCCTTCTTTGAGCAATATTAGATGTTAATTAAATACTGGAAAAGAAACCCAGAGGTAGAATGATCTTAAATGGGAAGAGGTGGGTCTGGAAAATAAGAAGGCCAGAGAATATTGTTTCATTTCTGTGAAGGGAGCTCATTGCCTGAGGATGAAGTGGGATTCTGTGTCTTCTCAAATTTGTTTCGAGAGAGTACTTCACGTGGGTTGGAGATGAGATACGTGATTAATACACAACATTTAAGGATATCTTAGGAGCATAGAGAGCTCTTTCCTTCCTTTCCTCTGAGAAGAATAAGAGATGTGTAGTGGAATTTATATGAAGAAGTTAGATAGAAACACAGTGAGAGTCTCCTCACACAGTTACACTCTATGCACAGCAGTCCTTGGATCAGCGTTAACTCAAGAGAATAGATGGAGGATGGCTGGGGTATCTGATCTTGTGGTGAACTGTGCCATTTCTTTTTGTTGTTGTTGGTGGTGGTGGGGTGTTTTGGGTTTTTTGTTTTGTTTTGTTTTGGTTTTGGGGTTTTTTTTTGTTTTTTTTTTTTGTTTTTTGTTTTTTTGGTTTTTGGTTTTTCGAGACAGGGTTTCTCTGTGTAACTTTGCGCCTTTCCTGGAACTCACTTTGTAGCCCAGGCTGGCCCCGAACTCACAGAGATCCACCTGCCTCTGCCTCTCAAGTGCTGGGATTAAAGGTGTGCGCCACCACTGCCCAGCTGAACTGTGCCATTTCTTATGTAGTAATGAAAGAAATATCCACATAGATGCCTCTGTCCCTCTCTATACTCCTCATGCAGCAACACAGGAATTATTTTAAAAAGGAAAGGCATTATTATGCTTTCAAATTAGTGCTATTATAATTTTTGAAGTATCAGTTGGCTGTTTTGTACATACGTGCCTAGAGCATGAAAATGCCTGTGAATTAATGAGGGCAGCCATCTGATATTACAATGAATGGCTTTCCCCGGGGAGGGGATGAACACATATCCATTCCCTCTAAATAACCAGTAACAGACCAACCAAAGAAACAATTCTAGCAAAATTCAACTTGGAAAACCAGTGTGGTTATTGGAGTTACTTATAGGAACATGGAAGACTCAAAGACAGCTGCATTGCTAAAAAGCCCACCCCAATGTTTGTGACAACTCACAGAACCTGTAGCCCTGGAGCTCTTTGCATGGCTTGAGGCAGCTTGGCAGGTCAGAGAACTTCTTTTCTTCCCAGCAGTCTTTACTGCTTACATAATTTGGAAGCAGAAGGGTTTTGTGGGACTTGTAAATTTCAGGGACTTCCTGAGACTTGTGAGCTATTTACTCCTTGAATGGTAATGGGCCTGGTCTAAGTTATCATGTTTCAAGTTAAACTTTCTCAAGCACTCCAGGGTAGAAATGCTTCAATTTGGAAGATATTGCTCTACCAAAAAAAAAAAAAAATCCCTATGCCAGTGGAGCGCCAGATGCATTTGGACAAACACTGTTGTTAACATGCTGAACACACTGCCAGCACCAACAATCTCTCTGCCATGAGAGAACCAAGAGTGTGTAGCAAAGAATCATAGTTAAATAGAACAACAGTTTGGCATGTTAGAGCATGCAACACTTGCTAGTTTATAGAAGTTTTCTGAAACACTAAAAATAATTTAACTATATTTTTCTTTTTTGATATCCACTTGAAGAATAAAAAAGTAAATTGTTAATAGCTGTACTAATATTTTCAATAAACACCAAACTTACTGCAGCATAGAGGCCATTGCAGGGATTCATGGAATAGATACATTTCACTTAACTTGATTTATTTTTTAAAGAAGGAATGTATGTTGTCAGCTGTTAGGGCACATGTTAGGAGGCAGGAGGATTACTTTCTACATAGTAAATTCTAGGCCAGCCAGGGCTACAAATTATAGTACGACCCTATCCCTATCTCTAAGGAAGGAGGAGGGTTGGGGGAGGAAGAAGGGAGGGATGACATGGAGTGAGAGAGAGATAGAAAAGGAGTGGAGAGAGAGACAGAGAGAGAGAGAAAGAGGGGGGGAGAGAATGGGAGAGAATGAGAGAGAATGAGAGTTTTCACACCAGGCAGGAGGGCTCATGTGGTTGGATTCTCCATCAATACCATCACAATAACTGTTCAACAACACGTTAATAAGTAGATACTTGATGTTCTACAGCAGTTGCTACTTTCTTAGAAACTCTGAGAAAAGTAGAAGTGCAAATGCTTCACAATTTGGGGCTTGGTAAATGTGCATGTGGTACACATGTACCCCTGCACACACACACACACACACACACACACACACACACACACACACACACATACACACACACCTGCCTTTTGCAGTTCACCCTCCCCAGGGCTCATCTACACCCTTGTAGCTGCTCCCTCCAGAGAGGTCACTTGGTTGCAAAGCCTGACAGGTCAAGAGCATGGCCGCCAAATCTCTCCCTGCAGAAGTGCATCTTCCTCTCGTCACTATTCACTGACCCATAGGCTGATCCTCTGAGACCATGGGAATATTTTGTTTTATGGCAAGTTTTATCCAAGAACAGTGACTGCAGCTGTCTAGCTTGTAGCCAATGGCTGTACTCTGCCCCCAACCACCCCCATGTGCCTTAAACATGTGCTTTCATCTGTCCATGTCATTCATGTTGCTGTTCAGATTGTTCAGGTTGTGTGAGAGCCTTGTAGACCAGCTCCGTCTGTGTTTAACCTTTGATCACTTTTTTTCGCCATTAAGCAAGATATTCTAGGTTCGTCTTGAGCTCTCCCTGTGCCAAATCTGGAATCAGGCTCTTTTCCACATGAGTCCTGGTTTCTTTTGGTAGAAATTTTGCTACTTATAAGCTAGTATCTGGATGTTAAGTATCCTATTGCCGCTGAAGTAATCATTTTTCTAGGTCTTGCTATCACAGGTTCGTACTGAAGCCGGCTACCTGGGCCAGCAACATGACTCAGTGGGTGAAGGTGTGTGCAGCCAGATATGACCATCTCAGCTCAATCCCCAGAACCCACATGATAGAAGGAGAGAACTGATTCCTGCAAATGTCCTCTGACTTCCAGATGTATGCTGTGGCATGAACATGTGTCCCCCCCCCCCCCCACCCCCGCACACACACACACACACACACACACACACACACACACATCTATACACACAAAATAAGTAAAAATGTAAAAAAGAAGTCCCCTACTTACTTTGCTTTTGTTTTAAATTATATTGAGGTGCAATGTACCTAAAGTAAAGTATATTCATTTTAAATGTATTGCTTGCTGTATTTTAGCAAATCCATGAACCTCTGAAACCCATCATTTGACCTTCTGCAATCTCCCCATTTAGAACTTTTCATGTGCCTTTTTCTCAAGACATTTAAGTTTCTTTTAGAGCATCACGTGAGTATGTAAACAGCATCGTTTGTCTCACTTTCTTCATACATGGTATGTCTGAGACTCATCCATCTGTTGCTGAGGTAGGAGTGTGTGTGTGTGTGTGTGTGTGTGTGTGTGTGTGTGTGTGTGTGTATCACAGTTGGTTTTACCTGTTTGCCAATTGATATGCATTTGGGTTGTTTCCCTATTGGGGCTGTCAGGAAAAGAGCTGCTTGCGTACAAGGTTTGTACAGACACATACTTTTCATGATTTTCTTTCCTGGAGATGTATCAGAGGACGAGTGTTCTTTTTAAGTCTTCTCACTTCGATCTTCCTGGTGGGTCAGTAATGGTTTTACTGTGGTTTCAATTTGCACTTCTGTAATAACTGATGGCGAGCAGCACGGGTTTGGATGGTAGTTGGTCCTTCATACGCCTGTTCAAATTTGTCTCCTGTTTGGAGTTTGTTTCCTTTAAGATGTTGGAACTTGTTCTGGAGCGCAGCTCCCTTTCTACTTTCTGTATTTTTCCCGCCTGAGACACATGAGTATCTGAGTGCTCTCATTATAGGTATATGACTCTAGGCTTGGCTACTTGCCTTTTAAAAAGGAAAAAACAAGTTCCAGGGCTGGTGTCAGGGCTCAGTAGTGCCATGCTTGCTCTGTATGATCGGAGTGCTATCCTCGGATCCCACCAAAGGTAGAAGGAGAGGAATGATGCCACAGATTTGCCCTCTGACCCCCACAAGCCCATCATGGTGCACGCATGCAATTGTGTATGCACGAGCACATCAATGATGGTGATTAAGAAATGCATTTTTAAAACATTGAACTATAGGGTTTTATATGTTCCAAGCACTAGGGTTTGGTCAGATATATATATATGTCGAGGTGTTATCTTTGATTTTTGAATTGGTTTTCAGGTTTGGGGTTCTTTTTAACAAAATCTTTTGGAGAATAGCAAATTTTTACTTTGGTGAAATCCAATTTGTGGAAGTTTTAGGGTTCGTATTGTTTTGTACGACCAAAAGGATTTTTACAGATCCTTAGATCTCATGACTATTCTCCTATATTGTCTTTCACTAGTTTATGAACTGTATGAACATCAGCCTTTGTATTTTTGTTTATGTTCCCCCTTCGAGGTAATTTCTATGAAGGTGGAAATAAAAGGGAGAAGGCTCTTTTTCTTTCACCTGTTTAATGGACAGAAGAAAACTTTGAAAGGCTGGAGGGTTGGCTCAGCAGTTAGCACAAGCTACGCTTCTAGAGGACCTAGGTTCCGGGCCCATGCACACATGCAGCCTAAACACTCACAGACATAAAAATAAATCTAAAGCAAGATTTTTAAAAGAAAACTTGGGTATCTTCATAGCATGTAACACATTCTGATATATGTATATATGTTGTGGAATGGCTAGAGCAAGTGAATTCACTTCTATGTTATTAATACATATTCATTCCTGTGGCAGGAGCACTTCCAGTCCACGCTCTTAGCAGTTTTAAACGTGTGTTTTTATCAACTGTAGTCACTAGAATGAACAGTGGGTCCCTTGGCCTCGCTCCTACTATCTAACTAAAACTCCTTGTTCTTCAACCAAAAGCTCCACCATCCCTTTCTGCCCCAGGCACTGGTTACCACCCTTTCACTCCCTGCTTCTGTGTGGTTTATCATTTTCATTCCACATATAAGAGAGATTATGTGGTATTTTTCTTTCTGTGCCCACGTTCCTGCACCTGACATGGGTCTCCAGCATCAGCAATGTCTCAAATGACTGGACCTGTTTTACTTATTCATCTCTTGGTTTATTGTCTATGGAGTCTTCTTGGCCAGTTACTCATTGCTGGACACTGAGGTTGGTTTCAAGTCTTGACTAATACTACGATAAACATGAAAACCTTTTGTATTTTGAAAATATTGTGTTTCTGCCTTGCCGAGGCTCCAACCCTTGCATATGCCAAGCAAGCATTCTCCCCTAGGCTGATCTCCATTCCTGTGAATTTCCTTAAACACACCAATTTCTCATCCTGTGGATGTACACAGAGTGGTGTGATTGCTGGGTAATGGTGGTTCTGATTTTACTTTTTTGAGGCGTCTCCACACTGTTTTCCATAATGGCTGCGCTGATTTACATTCCCCTCAACCAGCAGCGAGTCTTCTCCTTTCCTCTGTATTAGTCTTTTTCTAGCACAGATGTCTGTTTGTTCCAGGCTTGGATACTAAAAACACTCTCCTTTTCCTTGCTTGCCCTGCTGACGTTTCCAAAGTCAACTGACCACAAGTGGGCAGAACTGTTTCTAGATTCTTCAGTTTCCTCTGTTTATTTGTATATTTCTCTTTACACTGATTCCACACTGTCTTGATTACTGAAGCTTTATAATAGAGCCCCAGCCAGTCCCTCCCAAGTTGTCCATACCAGGGCTCACAGATTCATGCATCTTAAGTAATTAATATAATTAAGAGAAACTGTTCATGTTTAAGCAGTTCCCTTCATTTTAAAACTCAAAACTGCAATTGCAACCTATATTTTCCTTTATTAAAGTTGTTAATCATGTCCCCTCCTCACATGTTTCTCATGGTTCATATTCTGGTTAATGTCTAATTCTATCTTTTCTACATATACTATACCTATTAAACGCATAAGAACATCCCTCACTTTCATATATCCAACAATGTTGCCTTCCTGCTTTCTTCAAACATAGCTCATTCAGTCTGTCTTCCCGTTTCCCACTTTAAAGAGGGGTGTGTCCCTTTCAATATCATAGGCGAGCAGTGAATGCAGACTGGCACAAAGACTCAGTGTTGGGGCTGTGATAGAGAATGGCAATGTCGAAGGGGCTCTGACAAGAAAGGGACTTTGACACTCCCTGCCACTATTGCCGGATGAACGGCTAGCCCAGTTTGCCAAATTTTCAGAAGCCTGACATTTTAAAATTTAATATATCTCAAATCTCTTTCTTCCATTCCCCCGCACTTGGTCCAGGGTTCTGCTATATAAACCGGCTGGCATTCAATCCATAATCCTCCTGCCTCAGTCTCCAGAGTGCTAGGATATAGGCATATACCATGGCTTCAGGCAACAAATCTCAGCTTAAAACAAAACAAATAGGCCAAATCAGACTTCCCTGTACGTGGCTATGTGATCCAGCTTGCAAAGCCAGTCTGCACAAGCATCGGGAGTGAGTGAAAAAATCGACTCTGGAAAACATGTTAAGTCATACTTGATGAGTAAGCTCAGTGAGTCCTTATAAAGTGGGTGTTTAAAAACTATATAGACTTTTAAAACATATATAGTCTTTATTCTTTAATAATTTCATACATGTACCTAGTATATTTTGATCATGTTCACCCCCATTACCCTTTTTAATTCCCTTCCCACTCATACTGAATTCCTTCTCAAAACATCTTCCTACCTTCATGTCCATTGTGTGTGTGTATGTGTGTGTGTGTGTGTCCTCTGAGTTTAACTGGGGATTCTTGCATGTGTACAGGTTTGGGGTTAGTTACTAGAGCATGGGCAACTTACCAGTGGCTACAGCCCTGAAGAAAATGGCTCCGGTGGCGCACGCCTTTAATCTCAGCACTCGGGAGGCAGAGCCAGGAGGATCTTTGTGAGTTCTAGGCCAGCCTGGTCTACAGAGCGAGATCCAGGACAGGCACCAAAACTGCACGGAGAACCCCTGTCTGGAAAAAAACAAAAAAAGTGGGGAGGGGGTGGAGAGATGGCTCAGCAGTTAAGAGCACTGGCTGCGCTTCCAGAGGACCCAGGTTCATTTCCCAGCACCCACCTGACAGCTCACAACTGTCTGTAACTCCAGTTCCACACAAATATACATAAAATAAAGTTAAATAAATTATTTTTTTTAAAAAAAAGAAAGAAAAAGAAAATGGCTCCCTTCCTTCCCTCCAGCAATCATCAGCTATTGATAGCTCCTCAGGGAGATGGGACCTCATGAGCCCCTCCCCAGTTAATGGTGACATTGGTGGGCCCAGTCTTGTGAAGATCTTGTGCAGGCAGTTACAGCTGCTGTGAGTTTATGAGTAAAACAGCCACGTCATGTCACAATATTATTCCGTACCCTTTGGCTCTTAGGGTCTTTATAGCCCCTTTTCCAAGATGTTCTCAGCCTCAGAGGTGATGATATGGATACCACCCTTTGGACTGAGCATTCAACAGTCACTTATTCTTCTGCCTTGGCCAGTTATAAGTCTCTGCACTGCCCACTGCCCACTGCCCACTACAGAAAGAAGCTTCTCTGGCCAAGATTGGAAGCAGCAGAAATCAATGGGGATAAATACAAACATTTCAGCCATTTGGCAAATGCAGCAGTAATTAGGTTCCCCACGAGGGCCTATGACCTCAACAGCCATGGGCTTTTGACCAGGTTTACAAAGTTCCAGGCATGAATTCCCTCCTGTGGAGCAGACCTGAAATTCAATCAGAAAGTGGCTGGTTACCCCATATCAGGCTGCCCTCACACCAGGGGGATCTCTTGCCTAGCAGATTGGTACAACAGCTCCAGGAGCTCACAGCTAAGTAAGACTGTAGAGGGCTTTTCTCTCTAGTGTCTCCCACAGCATCTTTCAGCACCGTGAAAGCTTCCAGCAGGGAGAGGCTTCCAGTCCAGGTGCAGCTTGGTATCTCTCTGTCCTGCAACAAGTGTGTGGTATCTTCAGCAATAGTCTGACCATCTAGTTCTGACTGGCGATGTTAATCACTTACATTGCTTGAGGAACTTGTGAGGCCTCCCTGGCCAACAACCCATAGGGAGGTATCCCGTACTCGGCACTGGGGTTTTTGTTTAATTGACCCATGAGCCCATTCACCACTCTGAGTCTTTTTGTTCAAACTCTATTTTAATTACATATTTTTAATTAGCTTACAAAGTAGTAGGTTTCCATATGGCTTTTCAAACATCCTTCCTTTTGGCTGCCCTACTCTTCCCTGTCTCCCCATCTTATCTCACCATCCCCCGTCTTGAGGCTCTTTCCCTTCCGTTTCATCTCTCCTTTCTGGCATTCCGGCCTCTACAGACATGCCAAGTTAAACAGACAAATCTTAAAATTCACAGCTAGGATCCACAGATGAGTGAAAACATGTGGTGTTACTTTTAAAACAGGTTTTGAATTTTTTTTAAATTATATATCACCGAGTTTCCATGTGCTCCATACTCAGCTTGCTCATTACTCACACTAGTGATGTACCTGTGGGACATTTAATAAGCCAGTATTAACTATAGTCTGTTCTCCATTCTGATGCCCCGGGGTACTTTTCTATTCCAGGATCCTGTCCACGATGCCTCCTTGTGTTTATTATCCTGTTCCCTTTGGCTCCCCTTGGCCATAACTTTATAGATTTTCTATGTTTTTGGCAATTTTCACAGTTTTGAGCATTGGTCGGTATCTTGCTGGATGCCCTTCTGTTGGAACAATTAGACTGAAATTGAGGTGTCTGGAGAAGCAAATCACGGGACAGAGTACCATTGCCACGACGTGTCAGGAGTGCGACACTACATTTTGTTGTTCCGTTGTTGCGCCGCCACGTAAGGTTTTTATTTGGTTGATCACAGAATGTTCGCCTTACCTTCTGGCCCTGCAGACTGCACCAGGTTCATCTGGTGTAGTTTCCACCACAAGCCTAGAGTCTGCTGGATTCTGGGGATTTGTGGTTCCTTCTACAACAGAAACTACCCCAGCCATAAGGGCCAGCCTCGCCATGTCCTATAAAGGGCACAGAAGATCAGTGTGCTTCATCAGTGATGATGTTGGCCTGGACCATCTAGCTAAGACAGGACTTAGCAGGCTCCTTCACTGTGCAAGTACTCCCTGCTCCCCTCTTCCACACTGGACTCTTTGGAAAGACATCCTGAGACACAGTGCACACGTAAGAAGTCTGCTCTACTTTCTCGGGGTTACTAATATAAGTTATTTGGAATTCCCCATGCAAGATTTGACTCTTGCTCCATTTACTATGTTAATGTAGATTGGTAGTTGTTTGTTTTACACTTTGGGTTGTGATCAGTTTCTCTATTCACATTATTCTGGATTTGCCAGGTGAGATTTTCAGCTGACTTCTGTATGTCTTTTATTTGTTTTGTTTTTTGTTTTTTGTTTTTTGTTTTGTTTTGGTTTGGTTTTTTGGTTTTTCGAGACAGGGTTTCTCTGTGTAGCTTTGCACCTTTCCTGGATCTTGCTCTGTAGACCAGGCTGTCCTCGAACTCACAGAGATCCGCCTGGCTCTGCCTCCCGAGTGCTGGGATTAAAGGCGTGCGCCACCACCACCACCACCACCCAGCTCTGTATGCCTTTTATATAGCCCCACTCACAGCTGGGAGATTTAGGATTTTGTTTTATTTCTGAGCACTTCCCTGCTTTCCGGCCTTACAGGATACCTCCGAAAAATCTTGTATATCTCTTACCTAGGCCTAAAACCAGCAATTTATTTAAGTCAGCCTGGTTCCTTTTATTTGAAGATGATAGAAGAACGAGATCTGTGTTCGAGTTGTACCCATTGCTGCCAGGATATCATTGCTTCTAAACCCTCAGCTTATACCACAAGGAAATATGTGGATACTGACTGGCCTGGATACATTTGTCAATCACCATCTTCATAAAACTACATGAAGTTCAAAACGATGACTGCTGCACTCCTCCATTACCATATGGAACATTCGAGCCTCCAACTTGCCAGTCTTTGAATTTTCACTCCAGCTGTGAGAGTTGGAGTCCCTAAAGCCATCATCCGCAGCCATTCTTTTGTGAAAGCATACAGTGGGAACACGGTGAATGTCTCCTGCAGAGTTCCTAGAACATTCTTGGTGATTTGTGCTATTCTCGCTTTAGATTCAGCTCTTGCTGATGTCTTTGAGGAAGCCACAACAGTCCGTGGATCCGGTCAGCTTTCTACAGTACTCTCTCCTAACAACATTTCCTTTCTAACCTCACCCAGGAAAAACATAAATGACTAATTTTGCAATGAGTTATATCATTGCCTTTTTCTCTCTTAGAATTTTGGCTTTGTGAGGTGAAGACCTTGTGTGGTAAATATTAAGGAGTCATTGACAACGTAGCCTCGGTCTTCTACCCAGTGAGATAGGAGGAAGGCTGAGAATGTAGTCTTAAGGACATTTCTGCTTTCTGGCATTTTTAGGTTCTCAGAATAATTTGCTTATGCACCTCCAAAGTTCACAATGTGGAAATGGCACAGTATTGAAATTAAAAATAGGCAAAAAAGAAAATCCAAGATTCATAAAGTCATGCAGAGGACACCATGTGGAATGATTATACCGAAATGAACAGCAACTAGTTGAAGTGTGCCAGTCCTTGAGGGTTCCTGTTCACCATTGCCCTGGGAGGGACCAAAAAAAAAAATCACAGTTTAAAGCTGACTCATGATATAGGAGGTGGATACTGGTAAGAGCTAACCATCATGCAGCTTGAGGAAATGTTGACACAATAAAAGTATCACTGGCTAGTTTTGATTTGCATGCCATTTGCCTGGAATTTCTTTTATATTATTGTTTTGTTATTATCCCTTAGATGCCTGTTTGTTTTCTAATGAGAGCAAGAAAGGGGATGGATCTGGATGGGAGGAGAGCTGGAGAGGAACTGGGAGAAGAAGAGGGAGGGGGAAATGTAATCAGGGTATAGTGTATGGAAAAAAATCATTTTCAATGAAAGGAAAAACAAAAATGCAATGAATAAAAATACTTTAAGATGGCTACCATATCCGTGTCACTTTTCTTATAGTAAATTGTTATAATTGCTTGGGGGAAAAAAAACGTGAGGCAATGCTAACTGAGTCTTGTGTGTCCTTTGTAACATTGAGGCTGTGGTGATGTGAGTTCAGCTGTTTAACATTACTATTCAAGCCCTGCCCACCCTGTCCATTTAATTGGAAGCTGTGGCGAGAGGATTAGCAGACAGAATATTGCACTGGTATTGAGTAAACAGGAAGACGGTGCCTTTCGGGGCCGGAACTGTTCATAATATTGTAGCTCCTTCTCCTTCATGCTCCTCGATTTATTCCTATTTTTAGACTGGGACTCACATCAGGTACCTGAAGTTGCGACTGTTATGTAAATGCTACTTTACATTTTTTGTAACATATCTTGCATTAGGAAAGTAGCAACGCCTTAAAACATGGAGAATGTTTCAGTTGTTAGAGGGAGCTCGTACTCGCAGTGGTCATCGGCTGTAACATTTTCCCCCTTCGGAGCCCAGCTGCAGCCAAGGACTCCTTCAGGCACGTAGGTTGAGTGAAAGGACACAGAGCAAAGGTTAGATCCCAGGGGGAATGAAGAAGCCCTGTAAATAGCTGTGCTATTTTCCTTTGAAATGTCCCTGCTCTTTAGAGGACAGTGGTCCTGTATGGAAGGACTGAGTATCTGATTCTGTGTCAATGCCTTCCCCCATTGAATCCCAATGCTCTGCCAGAATGGGATACTGGACCTAATCAACGGTTTAGCTATTTAGATGACAATCTTGTAAAAAGAACAAAAATGATCATACTTGCAAACATCATCCTGTAGCATCGTCTGGCTTCCTATGGTCCTGCCCATCATCTCAGCATCCTGCCCTCAGCCAAAGTGAAATACCAGCGGATGTTAGCCTGATCTGCTCACAGGTCCATCTTTAGTCTGTGGGCAGAATCCTGTGTGACTTTCATGGCCTAGTTTAAATGAAAAGCCTACACAAATCCAGCTTAAATTCTATGGCCAGGCTTAATCATCCCATTCTTAGCCGACCTATACTTGTGGGCTGTTCTCCACCCCGTGTGTGTGTGTGTGTGTGTGTGTGTGTGTGTGTGTGTGTGTGTGTGTGTATCAAGGACAACCATGGATGCTAGCCCTTGCCTTTCATATTATTTGACACAGCGTCTCTTATTTGATAAGAGCCTAGCAGTCTTCTGGGGATTCTGTCTCCACCTTGCATCTTGCAATAAAAGCACTATGTCTACAGACATGTGACAATGCTGCCTTCATTAGCTTTGCATGGATTCTGGGGATCCGAACTCGGGTCCTTACGCTTATTCAGCAACTGCATCATCTCCCTAGCCCTAGCTTATTTTGTTAATGATAGTTTCTCGTTTTATGTTTTAGAAACATTTTTGCTAATCAGTCATATTTATTGTATGTCTTTGTAGCTATTGCAACTGCCACTGTGTGTGTGTGTGTGTGTGTGTGTGTGTGTGTGTGTGTGTGTGTGTGTGTGTGTGGTGTGTAGTGTAGTGTATCTATATGGAAGTCAGAAGACAGCTCTTAGGAGTCTGCCCTCTCCTGCCACCTTGTGGGATCTGAGTATCAAATTCAGGTGGTCAGGCCTGGGTACAGGTACCTCAAACCCACTGAGCCTTCTCACTGGCACCTCAAAATATTTTTGCCTTCTGTTCTTATCCTTCCTCTTTGATTGTGACTACACCTCTTCTACATCCCCAGCACAACTTGTTGGGCCCACATTTAAGTGAGGACATGGCGTGTACAAGCTTGACAAGCATTATTTGGGATGTTGAATGCAGAGCACAACCTTATGTACTACCAGGAGGACACAGAGGAGCTAAAGTGATGGCTCAGAGATTAAGAGCACATACAGCCCTTAATCCCAAGGACCCAAGTTCAATCCCCAGCACCCATATTGGGATGCTCTCAGTGGCCTGAAAGTTTAGTTCCAAAGAACCTAGCTCCTTCTTTTGGCCTCCACAGACACCTGCACTCATATGCTGCATGTACTGTGTGTATGACACACACACACACACACACACAGAGAGAGAGAGAGAGAGAGAGAGAGAGAGAGAGAGAGAGAGGAATAAAATTTTAAAAGAAAACATTGAAAGACAGAAATCTGTGGTTGGTCTGCTCACTAATCTGTCACAGATTTAAAACTTTAGTACTCTGGAGGTGGAAGGGAAAGATAAGAGATTAAATATTGCACCCTCCCCCCACCCCACACACACAAAAAACCACGAGGTACAATTTTTAGTGTCTTAAAGATATAAGCCGTTCTGTTAATGAAAATAACACATGTGTGCCAAATTGAACTGGGTTCTCTGTGTGTTTGGAAGACAAGGACATATTTTTAACTGTCTGAAGTATGTGAGGAAGAACTTGAATGTGTAGTAAATTGGGTTACGATGTGAAAACTTTGGTAAATGGTCTCTGTTTTTTTAACCAAACTACAGAGAAGACCAGGCATGCACATATATTAAATAGATTGCCTGGGATTCATTATTACTGATCCAGAACTTAGATCACTGAAACATTCCTGAGGTCCAATCAAGAGCTGAGTCCAGAAAGAGCCCAATGAAGGGAGAGAGAGTAGCCATGCGCCTGGAGAAGGTCATTATGGTGAAGGCACTGTTCTTACCAAATCCATGTGTCAGCTCCATGCTGGAGCAGTCTGTGCAGAAACCGGCAAACTGTGAACTTCACATGGAAATGCAAAAGACACAGGACCGTGGAAATAACTTCAGAAGTGAAGGAAACTGTCAGGGCACCCACACAACCTGGTCAGGGGCTTACAA
>CABHPR010154716.1:0-37101 GCA_902168415.1 Peromyscus melanophrys | reverse complement strand
AGAAAAGGTGTAATTACTCTTGCCAATGCTCAAATTGCTATTTTTCATAAAGGGATTAATCACTGGTCGTAAAACTGGCTGCACTTGATAAAAAAAATACTTTCCTCTTCCCTATGAATTTTCACCCTCGGCAGTAGGATTGTTCTATATATCATCATGTGGACCCTTCCAGACATTGAAAACAACATTTTGAAAAGCTCTAGTGTAGACTCCTTACATCTCAAGCAGGTTTAGGAAGTCTCCCCATCAGGATGAAGGCACAGGTGACGGAGTCAGGTGCCTCGAGCAACCTTCGAGTGGGTGATGCTCTAAGCATGTGCTCCAGTCACTTTACCCGCCTTCGCCAACCTCATCCCACCTCTGACACTTCAGATGGGATGGGTCAACAGTGGTGTGACAGAGGAGAGCCTGTCTGAAAATAAAACATTAATGGCTGTCTTGCTGTAGAGTCCCATAACCAAGCTCTAGGGACCCTGGTAAACTGGCATGTACTGGCCATTGATGCACAGGGGTGGAGGACCTTCTGCTGATCTTCTACTGGGAGATCCAGGCCACAAAGGCATGATCGGGCCAGGTCAGGCAAGAGGCAGAGCAGGGTTGAGTGGGGAGACACAACATGAGGGAGTTGGTGAGGAGGATCCCTGAGCTTAACCCCAGATACTAGGAGCTGAGCCATGCCAGTCCCAGAAGGATACGGAGCCAACCTGACTCCCTGGTAAGCCAGATGAGCTACACACAGAGGACTCTCATGTGGGATGAAGACTGGAATGATCCAGGCAGACCATGGTGCTTTATTATTCTTCCTCTCCAGTCGGTTCCCTTGTATTGCCTTGAAGCACAGTTCCTTCCTTAAAAGCTGATGCTTTTGCTGAATGTTTGAAAATACCGCATTTAAAGGAATCTACAGGAGCAAGCAGAATAGTATATTTTCCTAATCAAATTCACAAAGAAATTGGTTTCGAAAAGAAAGGCATTAGGACAGTTTTCTCATCCCAAGAAATTGTGGTCTGATATTCATGAGTGGGATTCAGTGTGTCTATACTGAGACTCCTGAACTTATGTGCAAAATTGTATACATTTGTCTATGTTTGTGGAGAGGAGAAGTCACTGGAATATGAATTGTTGTCCTGGAAAATGGTGACCTGAATTTTATCCAAGCTTCTCATTTCTAAAGGGAAAAGGGGGAAAGAGGATGACTTGATACACAGAGCTGGGGAGAGACTTTGAGTTCCTTGTCCACAGGGGTCTATCTTGATTCAATGTATTTCCAACTCGTATTTGTGCACAAGACAACGGCAAATGTATGGAAATATATTAATGAAACTCTTTATTTTGTATACTAACATAAAAATAAATGTATTTCATGTCTTAGGATTTCTGTTGCTGCGAAGAGACGACACGACCTCTTACAAAGGAAAATATTTAACTAGGGCTAGTTTATAGTTCAGAGGTTTAGTCCATTGTCATCATGGCAGGAAGCATGGTGGCATGGAGACAGACATGGTGCTGGAGAAGGAGCCAAGAGTTCTACATCTGATCTGAAGATAGCAGGAAGACAGAGTAAGTCACTGGGTCTGACGTGAACACTGAAACCTCAAAGTTCACCCGAATGACGTACATCCTCCAACAAGGCCACACCCACTCTGACAAGGCCACACCTACTCCGACAAGGCCACACCTCCCAATAGTGCCCTCCCTATGAGCCTACGGGGCCCATTTTCACTCAAACCACCACACTCCATGACAGTAGAGTGCACTACTTATTACCCTATTTCCTGAGCCTAGAACTGTTCAGAATACAGTCAATATTAAAATAAATGGGTATGAAGCTAACAAAGGAAATAACTGAATTCAAGATTTTTGTTCTTAGGAAAAAATTAAAATGACATCTGAAGATTTAAAAATGGTTTTCTTGAAGAATGGAATGAGTAAATGAATGTAGGTCCTCTTCTCTCAGTCCGTTCATTCTGTCACTTCGTCATCCCTAGTGTTCGCCTGTCTCTCCAGGTGCAATCGCCGTTGGGAAAATTAGATGCCAAGCAGGAGACCTAGGGACGGAGTGTAGAACGCTTTAATGATAGTTCAGAGGGTTGCAGAACTGTCTGCTCCACTGGAGTTCGCCCTGGTCCGTTCACCCCTCAAGGACCGCCCCCTGCTCTCTCTGTTCCCACTGATGCCTCACCGCTTTCCACAGAGGAGAGAGCCAGGGTACCAGTAGCCTTTGGTTCTCATCCTTCACGTTTATCAGGCCTGCATTCAGCTCTGGAGTCAGTCCTGTTTGCTTTTTAATTGAAAGATGATTGAGGATTCCACAGAAGAGGAGGATGCCTGTCTCCTCTAACACCCCAAAATGGCCATTTTACTGTCATGTGGTAACAACCATTTTGGGTCTAAACTCAAATTGATCTTTCCATGGCCCCATTTCCTACCTGGTGAGGGCAACACCAGGGACCAAGCATGAGGCAAGTTGCTTTAAGATTATCATTGACTAAGTGGTGATGGTGTTCCTTTGCTCTCTTCCTTTCTCTTCCCCTCTTCTCTCCTTCCTTTCCTCCTCCCCTTTATCTTCTTCCCTCCCTCCCCCCTTTCCTTCTTACTTTTTCTTCCTTACTGTAGACGACTGGTATGGGTAATGGAGGTATAAAACTGAATAAGATATGGTCTCTGCCCTTTTAGAACTTTCCAACTCTAGCCATGGACAGTGCAGTGGTTCCTCCGCAGGAGAGAGCTCTCCCTGTTACTCACAAGGTCAGGAAGGGTCTCATAAGCCAAACAGAAATAAAGACTGGGATCCAGCTTACAGGACGGTTGTCAAGAAACTCAAGAAGAACAGTGCAGGCAGAGAGGAGAAGTACAGCCCTTGGGAACACCAAGCACCCTAGTTTTGTAGATATGAGCCCACATGTTTCTCTACTAAAGAAATCGATTGCCACAGTGCAGTAAGGGATGACGTCAGACAGCAAGAGGCCAGTCCATAAACACCATGGACTTATCAATATTATTAATTACTACAGCAAAGATAGTGTTGCTATGATAGAGCACTATGACCAAGGTAATCTACAGAAGGAAGTGTTTATTTTGGATTAGGGTCCATGATGGCAGAGGAGAGGTGTAGCGGCTGGAGTAGCTGAGAACTCACATCTTGGACCACAAGCAGGAAGTAGAGAGAGCAAACCGGGAGTGTCACAAGGCTTTGAAACTTCCAAACCCCGCCTCCAGTGATGACTTCCTCCAGCTAGGACATACTTCCTAGGTCTTGCTAAACAATGCTATCAAATACCAGAGCTTGTGGAGACATTCTCATTCAGACCACCACAGAGAGTAACTCCTAACTAGGACTATAGGGAAGTTTGTTATTTCCCTGTTTGGGAGATGGGGTGGATAAATACATTTCAGCCATGATAAGGCACTTCTCCAAAAAACTTTCTGATACAGCCCACTACCCTGTGAAACCTCTTCTGCTTATACAGTCTTTCCTCAGGGAGGGTGAGAGAAGACAGAGTTCATGTTTGCAAACAGTGCCTATCACAAGGTGTTATACGTGTGCTTACAAGTAAGAGAAGGCATGTTAGAGTGTCCTGTGCTCCATCATCTCAAGTACCTGCTTATTGGCTGTATAGCAACTCTGAAAGTTATAGTCAAATTCTTCTTCTGTTTTCCTTTACTTTATAGGAACTGTAATATCCAGGATTAAGTAACTTGTTACAAGTTATTAACAAGCAGCAGAATGGAATTTAAACCCAGATTCATCTAAGCCCATGCTGTGTCCATCTGGAACACCTGCCTCCCTGAGAGCTTACTTCTCTCTGTGTTATGCCTAAGTGTTGGTGACAGCAGCAAGTCTCTAGTGAGAGCCCCTCTGCCTTGATGTGGTTGAACAGCCTGGCAGAGTTGGCATAGTGCCAACTCATATGCAGTGCAGGGTGAGTGTAGGGTGAGGTCCAACAGCATGGTCTTTAAGCTTGCAAAGCCAACCCTGGGCTCTAGGCTCCTGAGTATTGTAAGAATTTGTGGGAATGTGATTGCAACATAATCCACAAGCAATGGAAAAGATTCAAAGGCGAAGTGTTGATGGGGAAGTAGGAGTTGGCTCCAATTCAAATAGCTTAAAATATGGAAGATTCTCATAGGTTCTTCGCCTTAAGCCTCCTTTTTGTAGAAATGTCAAGGAAAGATCTTCAGTAGTGATAAAAGAAGAAGATACACTGATGCTATGTTTTTATTATTGCTTAATTAGAAAAATCCTAGGTGTTCTGATAGATGTAAGAAGCATAAGAGGTTATAACAGAAAAACAAAACCTTGGAGTTCAAGATTACACTCTCCTTGACTGATTTTATGCCTGAAGGCAACTCATTTCTTCATGCTCCAGTTTAGCCGACTGTCAAATAAAAGATGTGGGCAGACATTTCTTGATCAATGCTCAAACTTTAAAATACTGTGAGTCAATAACATAACAAAACCAAGTTTCCTGTGGTCGGTGTGCTTCCCTTCCCTGGGAATCTCTCTCACGAGAGTATTTCCTTTTCTACAACCTCTTCCCACGTGGTTGTACCCACATGAACTTCACAAGCAACAAGCAGACCCCCATCCATTTCCTTCATAGCACCTACCATAACTCGTCACTGTACATTTATAGATTTGTTTATTTTATACAGACTGTATCTCCCATGAGACCACAAGTTCCGTGAGAACAGCACTGATTGATGTCCGCTGTGTTTAGCAATGCATATTCAGTGTCCTAATATGGAGTCTGGAATACGAAAGGCTCTTGATTGAGGCCCACTGAATGGATGTCATACTCCCACTTTTGAGCATTATAGTAGCTAGCAGTTATAAAGGGCTGACCAGAACCAGGCATTGTTCAGGTACCTTGCATGTCCTACTTCAGGAAATCATCTTAAACCACCTTAGCATCTACCTGTGTTTTTCAGATGAAGATTCTGATGTTCAGAGGCCACGGAGTTTGGGCACTCTAGAACCTGGATCCAAACCACATCTGACTCATTAAGAGTCTACCACACACTACATTTGGTTCCTTCATGACACTGAGCAGCAGACAAGACACACAGTAGGTCCTTTAAACATGTTTTTGCCCATGAAGATTCTAACAGGTGGTAGATAAAGGTCTGTACTCGTGACCATCGGCCTTATCAATGGAAGTTCCTCTACTGGGCGAGTTCTGAAGTTTGGAGTGAGTGCTGGTAGAATGGACAATCTCTTTCTGACAGGAGATTCCTTCTCTTGTCTGTGGGAGCTAACAGAGATCCTTTCTTCCACGGTATGAGGGTGTGACTTCACATTTTTCTCAAGTGCCCATTTTTAATTAGAATACTCTGTGTGGGTTGCAGGTTTCTGAGGACTGAAAGGACACTTGTGCATGGGGGCTGGGGGGGGGTGGATCGGAGACTGGTCCCTGATAAATGCAGAATGAAAAATGGCACAGAGAGCAACTGAAAGGAAGCCCACAGGGAGCCCTTTCATTCGACTTCAAATACCTAGAGAATGACCAGGCAGCCACAGAACGGAGAGGACAGAAACAGAAGACATGGCCAGGGCTTGCAATTTTGGATTCTTGGTGCTGAGGAAATCTTCAGCTCCAAGGGAATCTGGAGCTGATGGAGGCCTGAGATGGCCTCAACTCCTCCTTCCTGCAGTCAGGAAAATGGGGCTGGAGGTGGTCATGGCAACGTTGACTGAGGGGCAGTTCAAGTGGCCCAGAAATGGGAAAGAGAGAAGAGGATTTGCAGCTGTCCTGCGGCAGCACCCTTCAGCCCCTGGTAGAAACCCTGGTGGTAAGGGATGGGGCACGGGACAGCAGTATTTCAGCAACATGGTTCTCTTTATATTCAATGTGGAACTGGAAAGGGCTCAAAAAGAAAATTAGAATAGCAAGAAGAAAATCAAATGTCGGAATGTGGGATCATTTATTATTGTTAGTCTCCAAGACTTGCTCTAGTAAATTTAGGGAAGATACACTATTTTAGGGAACCCACTTATTGCTCTATAATTTCTTCATACATAGATTGTCCCACAACCCTTGAACATATCAATATAGGTGCCCTGAAACTGAGGTAGAGAGGGTAGCTCACTGGTGGGACACTTCACTAGCATGTGTGAGGCCCTGAGTTCAATCCCCAGCACAGAAGATGATAAACCAATGAAATGTCAAAATTGAGGATGCACTACCGTCAAGTTTTCCAGATATCCTAGACTATGCAGGAATCAGAATGTTCAATACCTTAAAGGACAAATGGACCATTCAAAGAGGCAGGTAGCATGGTGAGTGCCTGAATGTACAGGTCAAGAGACGGAGTGGTCTGGTTCCTTTAGCACCGTCTGGGGAGAGGAAAGTGGTAGTTGGATAACACTGATGGATCTACTCACCAGAGATACAGGAAATGGGTTAGATGCACTTCTTAGTTTTCCTACAAAATATTTCCCCAAGCGAGATGGGGTCTGATTCTATGGTCACCAAATGACTTTCAGTGGCCAGGCAGCTTGACTCTGGTGGTAAAATAAAAGCATGCCTGTAGGACCCCTGTGAGCAGGTTTGAGTTCACTGAAGAATATCTGGAGACCTCATGAAGAACAGACAACTGAGAATCTTTACAAGCGTTTATCCTGACTTATATAACGTGGACAAGTCCAAGGACCCCTCTCACCTGGTCTATCAATGTGTCCCCATCTCCAGTTTCCTCGTGCCCTGTCACCAGTCCAGAATGAACACATGTGTTCCAGTAGCCTGGCTGAGGGTCCTTCTTGTTATCCAGAAACAGATCGGTGGACTGGCCTTTGTGTCTAGCTGAGTTGTCGCTGGGGAACCTGAGGGAATCTAGAGCCCTGGTTGATAAGGACCAGATCTCAAAGCTCGTTGAATCTCTGGAGCATCAAGCCGTTGTGCACAGTCTTGGCACACTGTTCTTGACTAGAACATCTTATCGAAAGCCTCGTCAAGGCCAACAGCTCCCCAAAGTTGTCTTTGGTGGCTGGTCTTTCTCAACTCTGCGTTCCCTGGGGTCCCATGACTGCACAGGAGAGCACACCTTATCCTACATTTATCACTCACTTCCACATCTTTGTGGAACGTTCTTCCCCTTTCTGTTTTGAGTCAAGGTCTTGCTAGGCATCCTTGGGTGGACTCAAACTCATGGCAATCTCCTGTCTCAGCTCTCTTCCCCAAAGTTCTGGATTACAGGCTTGAGCTATTACACCTAGCTAAGGCTCTCTGTCTCTCTGCACAGGAAAAGGCTTTTAAAAGCATCCAACCTTGTACGGATGTGATATTCTGATAATAATTCTACCAGCTCACCTTCCTACATGGGCTCTACCTACAGTTATCAAGACAGCAGAGATCTTCTCTAGCCGTTCACCTTGAAATGGGCACATGTAAACCTCATCCCTTGTTTCTGCAGGGACAAGAGAAATAATGATGAAGACCTAATTCACAAAACATCTTCATGAAGGTAGTCCTCATGGGACCTTCCAAGGTACTCAGCTTCAAACAACAAGAACAAAAATTCCAGTCATCTAGATTCTAATATTTCTAAATATTACCTTGGCCCCTTGTATTTTTTTAGCCCAATCTCTGAGCCCTGGAAACCATTTTCCATTGATATCGAGCAATACATCTTGAGAACGTCAGTTTCCTTACAGTTCTTACATTACCAGACTGCTGAACAGCTGTTCTGGACTAACACTGGATGAATCTGCTTACTTAGAAACTCTGCGAAAATCATATTTGTAAAATTAACTTACTGTCAAAGTAACAGGCATTTATCTAATGGGTCAATACGTTCCTAAAGTGACTAAGATTCTAGAGGCAGAAACAAGGAAAGGAAATTCCATCTTTCCCACCAGCTTCCTTGGAAGGTCTGCCAGGCTCCATGCAGGAATGTGTGTGGGCTCAGCCTATAGGAATCTCCCAGCACACATCCTTTGGGCCGATGTACACACAGTACAGCTTCACTGGGTCTGGGACTGCTGAGGACAAATCATGCTTATGTAATAAATCTTGGCAGGAAAGCCACATAATTCCCTATTCACAAAATATTTTTTTCTCAGTCCACTCTCTCTATGCTGTTCTGGAAAAAAACAAAAAACAAAAAAAAAAAAACCAAACAAAACAAAAAAAAACCAGAAACCCAACCCAGCATTCTTTATTTTTAGCCCATCCAAAATTATATTCATTTGAGGCATTCGGGCATAAAGCTATCTTTAGAATCATCAACTACTGTCTTGGAATCACAGACTATCAGGGTCTGGGTAATTCTGTACATGGTTTAGGGTTTTTATAGCTTGAGAACCCCAATATGTAAAACAAATTATAGTGAAGGACTAAATCTTGCCTGTTTGATCTTCTCTGTATCAGTCCCTCAGGCATAAACCGTGTATTCTTAGCATTCCAGGGTTCAACCAGAAAACAACAGACCTAAGCGAACATGATGATTTTGCAGATGAAGCGACTCCCCCCCCCCCCAGGATGAAGTGGCTTACTCAAAACCCAGTAGTCACTGGCCAAAGTAGTCACTAGCGAGCCAAGAGATGAATTCAGGCCTCCTGACCTCCAGTTAATTATCCCATCCAACACACAGCGCTTAAGATATATTTATAAGAGAAAATCCTTGTCAAGTTCAGCTGAGAGGCAGATGACAGGATAGGGGTTTGCCTGTCAGAGGCACGAGGAAATCAAATGACTGCATTGTCCTCAGACAGTAGCTCTTTTCTTTCACTGAGAGGGAAGCCAGCGTAGGCATTAGTTCCTAGAAGTCACTCCATAGCAGTTTGCTATGCTGTGCCGGGCTGGGAGGAACTGGCCCTGCTGCTGACTACCTGTGTGACTCGGAGGGAATCCCTCAACTTCTCTGGACCTTGGAAGTTCTTGTATCGTCTGGAAACCCAGTAGGAGCCCCCAGCAAGCTGCTAGACCTCATTCTAATGTGTTGTCTTTCCCATATGAGCATAGTTCTTGATCATGCTCTTTGTGCCTATCTTGCTGAATTCTTCTATACATTTTTATATATCCATATATGTATATTTAAATATGTGTGTATCCAAATATACCTCACTGAACCCTTTCCTGTGCCTGTATCTTGTAGGGTACTGCCTATATTTGCTTGTTTTTTGAGACACACTGTCTTGGGGTTCCTAGTGCTGTGATGAGCAACTTCACAGCAACTCTTACAAAGGGAAACATTTAAATTGGAGCTGGCTTACATTTCAGAGGTTTAGTCTATTATTGTCATGGCGGGAAGCATGGCAGTGTGCAGGCAGACATGGTGCTGGAGAAGGAGCTGAGAGTTCTACATCTTGATCCTCAGGCAGCAGGAAGTGAACTATCTACCACACTGAGCACAGTGTGAGCAAAGGAGACCTCTAAGCCCACCCCCACAGTGACATACTTCCCCACACACAAGGCCACACCTACTCCAACAAAGCCACACCTCCTAATAGTGCCAGTCTCTCTGGGTGCCATTTTCTTTAAACCACCACAGATGGGGTCTCATTATATAACCCTGGTTGGTTTGAAACTCACTATGTAGTCCAGGCTGACCTTGAACTCCTAGAGATCCACTTGCCTCTGCCTCCTAGGTTCTGGGATTAAAGACATAAGCCACTACACTTGGCAATGGCTATGTTTTCTTCTAGTAGTTTCACTGTTCCCAGTTTCAAAAGGAGGGATGAAAATGGGCAATTAAAACTTTAAGAAGTTCAGCTGGGGGTGGGGGGGTGGGCACACGCCTTTAATCCCAGCCCTCGGGAAGCAGAGCCAGGCGGATCTCTGTGAGTTCGAGGCCAGCCTGGGCTACAGAGTGAGTTCCAGGACAGGCACCAAAGCTACTCAGAGAAACCCTGTCTCGAAAAACAAAACAAAACAAAACACTCTAAGAAGTTCAACATCCTTAAAAATCAGGGAAATGAGAATTAAAACTACGTTGAGATTTCGTCCCACCCTGGGGAGGATGGCTACAACTAAGAAAACAACAGACACCGAACGCCAGCCCTTATTTTTGATTTCTAAATTGGCATACAAAGCGTGAGGTTTCAACATGGCATTCCAACACAATTTGTTGTTGATTCCGCTCCTCCCCATCCTACCCCCCCTCCTTGTACCATCCCACCTCCAGTGGGCAGCTCTGTTTCCTTTTCATGCCGTCTGTGTCCTTTTACGCTCTCACCTCCCCTACGACAGCTTTCCTAGTTTTCTTGCCTACCCCCACAGGAAGCACATGTCTTGTTCTCCAGGTATGAGAGGCAGCATGCAGTGACTGTTTTGTGACTTTTGCTAGGTCTTATTCCTGCAATGCTGGAATCTAGCTCCCTGCAGAGTGTTCCTCCGATAGTTCCGGAAGCCACTAGTGGACTCTTACCCAGAGCAGCCTTCCACACTTGGTTCGTCTGTCCTTTTCTTTGGTCTCTGCTCTGGGGCTCTCTACACAACCATGTCCATTCAGCGCCATGACATCTGCATGGTATCACTGCCCCGCCTGCTGATCCTCATCTTCTTGTTGCTATGCTTTCTTGGGTCTTGCCTGTTCAGAATGGGATGGCTGTCACTCACTGCCTGTATTATTCTTTCATTCCCAGATATGTATGTGAGAGAGACTATGCATTTCCTGGCCTCCTACGCCTTCCTCCCACTGTTAGTCCTCAGGCCGCTGAGCTCTGAGCAGGATTATAACTGATGTACAGAGGGCATCCACATCACCCAGAGCTGCAGGCGCCGACCAATTAAACTCTGAGATTTCTCTTGGGGAAGAGAGGAAGAACAATTTCGTCTGCAGAAGAGAGGGTCATATTAGGTAGGACTACAGTCTTGCTACTGCTGTTATTAAAGGCAGTAATTGTGGAATGGGGGGGAAGGTCTATATGGATAAGGAATAATAAAAGGAGGAATATTGCTCACCCACCAATCATTCTCGTCTGTAGAGCTTGCCTTCTTGAGCTATAAAATAGTAAGATAAAATTAGGCTTCCCAGTTAGATCCCCTTTCAGCTGGGTCCTTGCCTAGCTATGGCCCAGAACAAAGTCTGAATTAAAGCTGTAATATGTGTTACCTTGACATGCATCCTGGAAAAAACAAGAAGGACTTCAAATGGCCAAATCTCAAGGCTTCTCCTCTCCCTGTTCTAGCGGATGGGGCATTCCACCTCAACAGTCCTCCCTATTGTGGGTCTATGGACTGACTAGAAGGCTTCAGTCCTGTGGCAGAACATGGAGTTATTCAGAAAAGTCAACCAGAAGGAGGCCAGGAGCACCTCACTTTCACCACTGGCCTCCTGGAGGTCCCGTATCTGCCTGTGCGCTATCCGCCGCGGGCTCCTGTGTTTGAGCGAGCGCACGATCCTCAGTTTGTGGTGGTGTTCTGGGAGGTTGTGAGGCCTTTTAGGATTTGAGGCCTAGCTACAGGTTATGCCAGCAGGCCTTGAGAGTCTACAGGCTGGCCAGCTTCCTGCGTAGCTCTCTGCTTTTTGTCTGTCACTTGAATGTGATCAGCCATCAGCGTCTGCTGCCAGGAACCAAGTCTGCCCAAGCTGCAGCCAAAATCAAACTCTCATCCCTGAAGCTGTTTCGGTCCTGTATTTGGTCACAGTATCAAGAAAAGGAAGTAGGACACTCAGCTTGTCTGCTTGGTGCTCACGTGGCCCTGCATGGCCTGTGGTGTCCTTCTCTCCTGCCCTGGGCATCTCTGAATCACAAACTGGTGGGTATGACTCTTTGGCCTGTTCTGAGTGTCATGGACTTGGCCATGCCTGTAACCCTAGAACAGGAATCCCAAGCTTACCAACAGAGTGAGGAGAAAGTGAATGCAACTCATGGCTCTACCAAAAAGGGATCCAGGCAAGAGACTGGGGCAGAAGTGGGTGTGTGTGAGGAGATACATAGAAGGCACAGAGATGGAGGCTTCTGTCGCTCTGCGTTGGCTGTGAAGGAAATTCTGATATTCATTCCCTGACAGCATGGGTCGTGGAGGTCACATTTCTACAGGAATGGTCTTGCACCGGGCCTGGCTCCTGGCTCTGTTGTCTTTGGCTGCGCTTTTCGTGGCTACATACAACCCTACGCTATTTTTCTGGATCTCTAAGGGTTCTCTCCACTAACATATATTTTAATAAGAATGTGTGGTGCGGTCGGGCGGTGGTGGCACATGCCTTTAATCCCAGCACTCGGGAGGCAGAGCCAGGTGGATCTCTGTGAGTTCGAGGCCAGCCTGGGCTACCAAGTGAGTTCCAGTAAAGGCGCAAAGCTACACAGAGAAACCCTGTCTCGAAAAACCAAAAAAAAAAAAAAAAGAATGTGTGGTGCGGGTTGGTTGACAACATGGTTTTATTGTTCTCACTAAACAAAATCTTGGGCAGACAGTATTGAGACTGTCTTGGGTCCTCCAGAATCACCATTTTTCCAGGCCCTCCAATCATTCTGCAGGACATTTGTTCCTGTGGTCATTGGGAAATCGCCATTCTGCCTTTAATCGTGCATCTGCCTTCCAAGCAGCAAGAAGCACCTATCCTGAAGAAGACATGTAGGTTTGTTGTTGTTTGTTTTGTTTTGATTTTTAAATGCTGAGTAACAAAACTCAGTGGTTTGAAACAACAACAATTCTATCAGTTGAGCAGTTCTTTGTTTTTTTTTTCTTTTTTTTTTTCTGTTTTTTGAGACAGGGTTTCTCTGTGTAACAGCCATAGCTATCCTAGAACTTGCTTTGTTGACCAGGCTGGCCTCGAACTCACAGAGATCTGCCCACCTCTGCCTCCCAAGTGCTGGTATTAAAGGCATGCATGACCACACCTGCCTAATTGAGTGGGTTCTTGACTCTACTGGGCTTACTCACGTGTCTGCAGGTACCTAGCAGGTTGGCTGGAGATTGGACGGTCTAGTGTGTCTCATTCATGTCTCTGGTTGTTGGCATATTGTTGACTGGAACAAAGGAGTGTCTAGACCACATTTCTCTCATCACACAATTGATTAGCCCTGATTATCTTCGTATTACCACCTCAGGTTTCTGAGAAGTCAAGAGATAGAATCTCCATCTTGCAATTACATTTCAGTTTCAGTTCATATCATGTTTTTTATCATGCCACGTGCTGTGGAATAATCCCTCTGTACAATGTGAATATGTATTACTCTCTTTGTTTGACAAAGAAGCTGACTGGCCAGTAGCTGAACAGGATAAAGTTAGGTGGAAGAGCCAAATTGAGAATGCTGGGAAGAAGAGGGGGGGAGTCAGAGGAGTTGTGAACAGACACAGAGAGAAACAAGATGGACATGCCACATTGAGAAAAGGTACCAAGCCATGTGATAAAGCATAGATTAAAAAAATGGGTTAATTTAAATGTAAGAGTTAGCTAGTAACAAGTCTGAGCTAATGGCAGAGCTTTTATAAGTAATCTTTTTTTTTCCAGAGCTGAGGACCGAACCCAAGGCCTTGCGCTTGCTAGGCAAGTGCTCTACCACTGAGCTAAATCCCCAACCCTGCATTTATAAGTAATCTTAAGCCTCTGTGTTGATTATTTGGGAGCAGGCAGTCAGGACAGGAAACTTCTGCCAACAGCCATGAGCCAAAGCAAGTCACACAGTCAAATCCAGAGTCATGGGGCAGAGAAATAATTTCTGCCTTTGGGTCAGAAAGTTGATTGCAAAGTAGAGCAATGGGAAGAACTTGGAGCCACTCATGCATGTAACCATGAAAATGCACCAACTAGGGAGATCAGAATTTCCAGCAGACTCTATTTCTTGATGATTGTAACTGTAGTTGGTCTTTGAAGCACCCTGACAACCAGGCAGGCTTTGAACACAGTTATGTTTGAAATCTGGGCCACCCCTCCTCTTTTTGGAATGGAATGGTAGCTGCGAATATGATCAGGAGAGAAACAATGGGGGCTGAGTTGAGTGTCATTGGCGTCTGCCTTGAGGAGCTATGATGGATCCAGTTCTGTGAAACTGTTTGATCTCTTCTGTGGAAGACTGGATGGATACTTACTTTTCTCATCAATTCTCACCAAATACCTGACAAGAAGCGACTGACAGGTAAGGTTGTGTTAGCTTCCAGTTGGAGGAAATACAGCCCCATCGTGGTGGGAAAGTCATGGGATCAGGCAGTAAGAGGGTCCAGACTAAAACCTCCAGCCTGCCCACAGGGACCCACTTCCCTCCAATGAGGCCCTGCCTCTTAAAGATTCCACGGTCTCCCAAAACTGTGCCACCAGTTTGGAACAAAGTGTTCAAACACAGGAGCTATCAGCTTTGGCTGATGTTGCATATTCGAAACAATGGGTGAATCTGCCCCACTACCCAATGGCAGAGCTTCCTGAGTGTGTAGGTCTCCTTTAGGCCTCTAGTAGGTGGTTCTCCTAACAACCTCAGGCATTATCGTCGGCGGAGATTGGTCTCTTGGTCACCCAACCATGCATATCTCCCTTTTATCTTCCCGTGCTCTATGTCCCCGTCAGAGACGCAGCACATAAACTAGGCATCAGTGGAAGAACAGGTTGCTGTTGCTACTCAGTCTTATTCGAGACCGTCCTGTTAGTACATTTGCCAACTTGACATAAGCTAGAGTTATCTGAGAAAAGGGTACCAGGATTTAGAAAATGCCTCCACAGCATTGGCCGGTAGACAAGCCTGTGGAACGTTTTCTTAATTAGTGATTGACGTGGGAGGGCCCATTGTCTGAAGTGCCACCCCTGGGGAGGTGGTCCTGGTGTGTATAAGAAAGCAGGCTGAGCTGGGCAGTGGTGGTAGCGCACGCCTTTAATCCCAGCACTTGGGAGGCAGAGCCAGGCGGATCTCTGTGAGTTCGAGGCCAACCTGGTCTCCAAAGCGAGTTCCAGGAAAGGCGCAAAGCTACACAGAGAAACCCTGTCTCGAAAAAAAAAAAGAAAAGAAAAGAAAAAAAGAAAAAAAAAGAAAAAAAAAAAGAAAGCAAGCTGAGCAAGCTCTGGAAGCAAGTTAGTAAGTAGCATCCCTCCAGGACCTCTGCATCAGTTCCTGCCTCCAGGTTCCTGCCCTGACTTCCCTTCACAGTGGACTGTAAACCGAAATAAACCCTTTCCTCCCTAAGCTGCTTTGGGGCCTGGTGTTCTATCACGGCAATAGAAACCTTAACTAAGACAGTGGCTCCTACCTGTGCCTGGTGCAGTGACCCCAGTGTGTTACAGTCAGACCTCCTGTCTCTTCGCCATGAGACCCAAGGCACAACCAACCAGCAACCCATTTTCTCGCACAGTTCTAGGATTCAGAGAACCTGTGTTCTCTGGCCCGGCCTCTTTCTTTGTGTGCCCTTTTGAAAAATGGAAATGTGCTTGAAGTCTGGAAAGCCACTTCCAAGTGAACTGCCTCTGAACCCTTAAGACTCTTTTTTTCCCCTTGGTTAAATCTCAGTGGAGCCAGGGTCGGTCATAATTTTCATGAACACAAGCTAAAGGTTTCTGTCGCCTATTGAGCAAAGTAGCTGCTTCCTATTGCAAAAGAACCGATTCCTAGTCTCATTGCGTTGGCGTTTTCATTAAAATTTCCATTATCCTCTTCCTCCCAAATGCTGTTGTAGATAAATTGACCCTATTTCGCAGGCAGAATCACTCCTAATTCAAAATATGTGGCTGGGGCATAGAAGGAAAGCTGCACTTCTCCAAACACAGATCATCTTGGTAAGGGGGGCGAAAATGGCTCTTGTCCTGGCCTCCATAATCACAATCAGTATCATTATGTTCATTGGCCACACCAGGACCATACAAAGAATTCTAGATCAAAACAGTCATGGAGGTGAGGTAGAGGGGACAGTGCCTAAAGATATTTTGGTCTGGCCACCTCGTTTTGAGGACCCAGACTTGACCCCAAAACCTTTGAGGTCTGTACAGCTTATGTAGCCTTAGACACTCTGTTCTGGCTGTTGTCAGGACACTGCCTCCCGTAGTTTCACAGGATGGTGATGCCATGTGCTAGGTGACCCGAGCCAAAGATCTATGCCTTCTGAACCTCTGTTTTCCTACCCAGAAACCAATGCTAACCCAATGCCAATGCTACCCTGCTCATCGTCTCCCTTGAAGGGTAGCAACCAAGGAAATGTTCTTGAAAGTATACTTTGTCTGCTGAAAAACTACTGTGACCTATGAATAGTGGGCTATCAAAGGTCACAAACAAAATAAAATGTATAATGAAATAAAATTGTTGTGCTCATCAGCCACTTCCGGTACAACCAAAGTCCATTCTCCTGTCTTGGTTTCTCTCCTCTTCTCTGTTCCCCTTGTCTCCTGGATAAATTCGGGAAAGGAAGCAGTATGCCCTTCACTTCCTACTACTGTATCCACCATCGTTAAACAACTGCTCTGAGCCACACAGTATCACCCCAGTGCATCTCATGGTCCTTGAAATGAATCTTTTGTCGCCGTCACATACACAAAATCTGAAGCTCGGAGGAGCGTGGTGCGTATCATGCCACTGGCTAGTAGAAGATTACCACATTTGTCTGGTCCCCAAGTCTGTGTTCTTAACCACCACAGGGGAATGATGAAACTCTCTCTCCCTTGAAAGAGAGGCATCTCTGAAATTAGAAATTCTTGGAAGCCCAACCTCTCCTGCTCCCAAACCCAGCTCAGGCTTCCACTTTACCTTACTCAGGAAGCAAAGCTCTCCTGCAATCTTTGTCAGAATAATATTCCATTTAGTCGCCTTCAGGTGTGAGTATTTAGTGTCTATCACACCTCAGGCATAAACCCCATGTGTGCTTGTGTATAAATCTACCAAATCCTTGTGACAAACTATGAGGCAGTATTATTCTAAAGATGACAGAGCTGAGACTGAGGAGTTGCCTTTATGGTTAAGAGCACTTGCTATTCTTTCAGAGAACCAGGGTTTGATTCCCAGATCCCACATAGTGGCTCCCAGACCCTATAACTCCATCCAGTTCCAGGGAATCCGATGCCCTCCTCTGGCCTCTGCAGGTACCAAAAACATGCACAGGGTACATATACATGCATGCAGGCAAAACCACTAATACACGTAAAATAAAATTATAAAAAAAAATCTGAAAAAAGGGTGACATAACTGAGTTGTAGAAAAGTTTAGAAACTAACTGGAAGGTGGTGACGCACACCTTTAATATCAGCACTTGGGAGGCAGAGGCAAGTGGATTTCTGTGAGTTCAAGGGCAGCCTGGTCTTCAAAGCGAGTTCCAGGACAGCCAGGACAACACAGAGAAGCCCTGTCTCGAAACAACAACAAAACTAAAATAAATAAATAAATAAAAAGAAAGAAAGAAAAGGTAAGAAACTTGTGTAGGTAACATGACTGCTAAGTGGTGGGTTCGAACCCAGCCAGAGCCTGGATGACATATTCTGTATATAATAAAAGTGTTTGAGAGAATGCACAATAAATTATTAACAGTAGTTTATGAGACATTGGATTTGGGTAAGAAATATGGAGGGAAAGACATTTTACTTCATCCACATTTAAACATTCTTAAGCTTTTTACAGTGTGCAGATACTTCTCTAATTAAAAAATACATACATGCTGAAATGTCTTTTGCCCTCATTAGAGTTTGGGCATTCATTAGAAACTGATTATTTATAATGGTGAGATGGTACTTTGGTGGGATGGGACATTTTAATGGGGATACCCAGGGTAGCCATGTTATAACGAAGCTAGGGGCTGTCCATCAAGCCTGCTCAGTTCCTCTTTGTGGAACACCCTTGTCCCTCCTCTCAGCACACAGCCAGCAGACAGGCAGGGAAGGGGGCTTTGGGGCCGTATTATACGGATTTATATCCATTCAGAGCCAGAGGGCAAGTAGGCGAATGTAAATTTTGGCAGCTGCTTTTGTGGGCACTGACCTCATGGGACTCGTTCAGGCCGGGACCTCACCCTGGGAGTGATTTCCCCACATCCGCTCTAATTTATTGACAAGACTCGTTTCTGTCCCCATGCTGAAGGGATTGCTGGGCACAGTTTTAAACAATGCAGCACTCCAGTCAAAGACACAAACTGAATCATCATTTCCTCACACCACCAGTTGTGCCCAGGGTCATATTTTTCCCTCTGTCCTCTCTCCGTTTTGAAGATGCTGGCGGTACAAATTGTCTCCAGACGTTTCCCATTGTCCGTTTGTCAGCCCCAAACAAAGTCAATTCCCTGTTTCCCTGGCCTTAACCTAGCCAAGCAGCTGAGAGCTCAGGGTTTTATGCCACAGACACCTTGTCACAGGCAAGATTTGTTCTAGACAGACAATTCCAAATGTGTGTATATGTGATTATCATACATTTAAATACAGAGAGACACATGCATATTATGTATGTACACATATATGTATGTCCTATTTCCTTACTTTCCCAAATGTTAGGAAATAAAATAGACCCATCTTTTTACATTGGAATGGGCTAATGAAGAATATTATCATCATTATTTATTTTCAGGAAATTTCAAAGTACATTTAGGTACGGCTGTCTATCTGTCCAGGTTAAGCTGGTCATCAGGCTGCTTCTCCAGCTGTCAAGAGCTAGGAGTTCTTCTGTAAATGACCTTGTCTGATAAAGCCAAACCCCATTCATTATCTCCCTAGACTCTCATGGAATTTGAGTGTCACAATGAGAATAGCCAGGCCAGATACTCTCTACTGGAGACTTCTGGGTACAGGGCACACTGCTAAGAGCATCTATCAGTGAGCTGCCAGTACCTACAACACTTTACAAGATTCCTTAGTTACCATAGCCAGTTCCCAGATGGAGAAGAAGGACGCTAACCTTCATGCCATGAGGAGTCTGCACACACAACCCTACAGAAACACAAGCTTCTGGCTTCTCCCTAGAATCCCAGCTCTATCTCCTCTCCACCACCCTACCTAGCATGGGACACCCAGACTCTGCTCATGTTGATCCCGCTCCTTCTGCCTGGGAACAAGTCATCTTTGCTACTTCACACTACTTCCTCTAAGACAACAAACCACTGTCTTTCCCACATCCCTTCCCCTCCACATCCTCTATAAAATTAATCATGTCACTCTCCACCCATTGTTCTTGACGAAAAGGTTTATTACAGTCCCTGTGACACTTCATTTCGGCTATGTCTCCCTTTACTACTAAGGTATGAGCTCTTTCAAGGCTCAACTGTATCAATTTTTCATCTTCCCATAGCCTAGATTCCTTGACAGCCAGCAGGTGCTTAGCAAATATTTCTCACCTGCCAGGATGGTTGGACTGAGGGGCTCACTGAAGCAAGCCTTCTAGAACTTAAATAAATAAACACACACCATTACTACTGTGATGTGTACTTGCTGTATTTGTTGAGAACATAGTCAATTCTGCTCAAGAAAACAAGCAAAAATAGATGAAATTCGTAAGATGTGTAAAATGCAAGTAATGAGTAAGCAGCTCATGAGTCAAAGAAAATTCACAAAGCAGTAATGAAAAGAAAGTTAGTATGAATTGGTGCTCATAGAGAGAGCTAGGAACCAAGAGTCAGCAGATATTCATAAACCCGATGCTCAGTGGTCATGAGACTGTCAGTGGGCCACTCTTTAGTGTTGCCCCTTCTGATAGTATATGCCTGCTTGCCCAAGAAATCTAACTTAAAGCCATGGCTGTTCATCAGGCTAATGGGAAAACCAGAGCTGTTGATCAGTGAACTTGCCCTGATGTTTCTCTGGTAAAGCAAACCATCGTGAACACTTGTTACTCAACCTTCATCCCTCACCTATGTAACTCACCTTCCGTGATGATGCAGGTCTATTACGAAAGAATCCCAAAACCTGTATGTGAGAATCGGAGGGATGGGTTCCTCCACCCCACTCACATCAGGTCTGTGGTCTCCCTCGTGTGTCCCTTCTTGCTTCTCACTGTGTCTTTTAAATTAATTCGAAGGGCTCCAGTGTAACGGTAGTACAACACCAGGCCTTGGGTTTGACCTACAACACTGGAAAAGGATAAATGGATGAATGAAACATTTTCAGCATATTACTTCGGTCTGAGCCTCTCTTTATGTGACCTGTGGGTCAGCTTGCTTGCTGGTGTGTTTATAGACTGCTACTTCCTCAAGGAAGTCTTCTAAGGACAAACACATCTCCTATAAACATCACTTCTAGTCACTGGATCCCTTCTTTCTTAGCAAGCCAAATTTTCCATGTATCCTCCCTGACAGACTAAGTAAGGTATTGCTCCTCCAGTCACTGTAAGAAAGGGGGAAACTTAAGCTAGAGACCTTTCTGTCCGGAACTCACAGTTGGAAGAGGGTGTCAGAGCTGGAGTTACAGGCCGTTGTGAGGCACCATGTGGGTGCCGGGAACCAAACTTGGGTCCTCTGCAAAAGCAGCCAGTGCTTTTATCTACTGAGCCATCTTGCCAGCCCCATACATTAACCGGTCTAAGCATATAACTCAGACTAGAGTTGTGACTTAGTTTGTGTGCAAAACATTCACGAGAACCCTTCAGGAAAAAATTGTCCAGCTAAGATTCTTCATTAACCAATACAAATAAGAGACACTTTGAGTCTTTTCTCTAAAGATAAGTGTTTTTATTTTTATTTTTCAGTGTTCAGGCATCAAGAGCCCACTTGCAGAAGTCCACCTTGTACCTTATCTAGCTAATTTGAATTCTATGCCCTTGGACCAATAAAGACTTATCTCACAGAGTGGGGAATTGACTGAGTCGGTTCCTAGCATGGGATATTATTTCTGACTTCCATTCGTGTTTATTGACCATCAACAGTGTTATGAGTCCTGTTTACCGTGGCTAGCTTCACATAGATCAAATTCATGTATAAAAATGCTCTCTCTTGAGTCACATTGAAATTTTATTCATACGGAGTTCCAAGAGTGTTCCTTTCTTTGGACAAGATCTATGTCAAATAAATCATTTTCCTAATTCTATCAGTGGTTCCTTTAAAAACGAATTTGTTGGACATCACACATTGACTGTGCCTGTAAAAGTTTGAAAGCTCATCACAGAGACCTGCTGGTTCACTAAGAGAGAAAGACAGAGGGAGAAAAGAGAAGAACAGAAGAAAGAAGAGAGGGAGAGAGTGTAGGAGGAGGGGGGAGACAAGCCTCCACTGATCCTGTGTATTGCATTCCCTTCCATCTTCTAATAATGGGTTGATATTCAATCTCACTCGAACAGCACCATAACATCTACATCTTGGAGGATGTGTAATGCTAGAAAAATCGCCTTATGGGGCCTTGGGGACTACTGCTGGTGTCTGCAACCCTGTAAAGCTGATCGTGGGCAATGCATAACGGAGTCAGGGCTCTGTTGGATTTTATGTTATGTCAGGGAAAACAAATAGCATTTTCATCCTCGACTCCACAATGGGTCTGAAATGTGAGGATCATACACTGTCTCCACTTGGAAGCTTTCTCCTTTGGTCTCGTGATAGGCTGTTTACAAGCAGATTAAAATTCCTGTAGCTTGGAAGATCTGTAGTGCTGAGCTCCCTGTGGCCAGCAGGATCCCCAGAGGAGCTAGCTGGCTCTTCCATAGACCACAAGACAGTAGAAGACAAAAGAACAAGCCAGCTCGATGGGGACCAGAGTGTGTTTGGTACCTGCTCACCAGGAGTAGGTACCAAAGTCAGAACCCTCTGGACCTCTGAATTCAACCAGCACTCGATCCTGAGAGCCATATGATATCTCCTGGCCTTACTTTCTACCCAGCTCCTTCCAATATGCAATTCTCTTCTCGGAGCCTCTCACTCTACCCTTAGAAACCAGGCTTCCAGGAGCCGCAGAGCAAGAGAGGAGCCATGATGAGTAGCAAAGGTGGGGAGACCTCACAGGGGCTGGAGCTGAGAGTGAAACACACATGGTATGGCAGCATAGGGGGGTACTACTGTGATAAGGTTTGAATAGAGGTGGGAGGTGAGTCGGGGGAGGAAGGAAGATGTAGGGGCCCCTTGGTTATTCATTCCCTGTATCGAATGTTTTATCTATGTTATAACTTGTACAACCTCCTTTTGAATCTCCAATTCGGGTTCCAGAAAAGGTCATTTTTAAGTGACTGACCTCATGTGCCTAACCTGAAGGGCATTCCCCTGGGACCATGCCTGCCTCCCACACTATCTCCTTCTTCCTCTGGGATTTCATGAGCGTTGGGAATTTATGGTTAAGATTTTTTTTTTCACTTTGTTTACATAGAGGCTGCCATGGCTTCTGGGAAGTGAGTTAGGCCTCAGATCATCCCTGCTCCGAGGGAGCGTGGGGATGGGAATAGATGAGCAAGGGTGGCCTCCCACTCTGTTCCCACAAGGAAAGAAGGTCCTTCCTGGTCTTTTCTGAAAGGAACCCTGTTTGTATTCTCCAAGCCCAGGAAGGAGAGTGAATAGGGCCCCCACTTTCTATTAGTTATTTAGAAAACCGTGACTTCTTATTTTACATTAAGCTAGGAAAGAAAGAAAAAAAATTAAAAAAATTAAAAATTAAAAACATAAAAAGCCAGCCCTCTACCAGGGAGTTCTGGGTACTCCTAGATCTTTCGAGAGTTTCCCTTCTCTGTCTTTTGAAGCAGTTCTCCCACACCCTTCCCAGACACTGGCATCTCTTGTCCAATCATGCTCACAGAATACAGCTTGAAACACGTTCATGTTAAATTATATATTTCAAAAAAAAAAAGTTTTGCTCTCATCTCTCCCAGGGTATTTCATTTTGACAAAGATCCAGGGCTTAAATGAAAAGAATTCATCTCTCACTGCTGGGTTTCAGCCCCTGATACAGGAGGTGCCATCGGGTCCTCCCTCCGTTGGAGTCACATGCGTCAAGGGTGACTTGAGAAAAGGGTTTGGCCTATTACTCATGATTTCTTGTATCTGCTGTGACGTTTCTGGCATGTGGTCACTTATATTCCCTGCTTTTCTAAAGAAATCATCCAACCTAATCTCTCAGGCAGTGACTAAAGTCCTTCTAGAACATTCCTGATTTGTGTTTCATCAATAGCCCATAAATCAAAGAATTATCATCTTGCTACCAGGACAATTCATTGATAGACATCCCTAAAAAGTAGTAAGTATTTTTCATCTGTTTTCTCACTGCTCTTTAGTTTTGTCCTTGAAGCCTCATGGGCTAAATCTGTTCTCTGCTGCGTAGGGCCGTCTTTCAAAGAGCTAAGGACATCAGTCACATCACCCAGCTCCAGTGCTTTCTTAACAGAAGTTACTCTGGTGGTCTGAACTGAACTGAGAATCTGCTCTTGGGTGTGGTGGTTTTGAAGATGGAGTCTATGATTTTGCTCTTGCTTCCAGATAGCTTAAGACAACGTCCCTTCCAAATGGTGGCTAGAAGCCTCGCTATAGGATCTTCAAGCTGCCTTACAAAAAACTCTGATTGTCCTAAGCCTCTACTCTGTGAGGAAGCCTCAGCTACAGGGAAAAGCTCCAGTGGACAGTCCCAGTCTTCAGATCCCCCAGCACAGGTGTTCAGCATGTGTGTGAAGAAGACTCTAGATGATTCCAGCCCCAGAAATCTGAGTGAGCCCCAGCCACTACAGTCCTACCACATGAAACTCTAGACATTGAAGACAATGCACGCATCCTCACCATGCCCTGTCCAAATTCCTGACTTACAAGATCCACGAGGATAACAAAATGAATGTTATAAAATGAATGTCATTTTATACCATTGCATTTTGGGTTGCTTTTTCAAAGAGCAAGCAGGAATATATCCGAGATCCACTCCTAAATCACTCAGCCATGGCCACTTCTGCCAAAGACTAATGTAAGTTCTAAATCCCTCTTATTCTTTAAACAAGGCTATTAAATTTATTAATCTTGCATTTAAAGCCAACTTCCTCCAGAGTACCAGGCAAAAGCAGAAATCTCATAAACTGCAGGAAGTAATACCGGAAACAGATAATGTATCAAACACAGTGCCAAAAGGGTGCAGGCTCGCCTTACTGCTTTGCATTACCCCCCCCCAAAACAAACTGTTGGTTTGAGCCCATTTGTTCAGATAAGAGAGATTTTTAAATCCCGACTCCAACATCCAGTATTAATTTGTGCCGTTTCCAGCCTTGTATCTTTAGAGGGAGGGAAGCTAATATGGATGTGAAATCTTAATGCACCCCACAGTCCATATGCAGGCGCAGGTAATACTTGTATCATAGAAGGGTGTTGAGAATTCCAAGTCAATGCTGGTTCATCTGAGTTACTGAGAGGGGAGACAGACTGGATGAGGTTCACGACAGATCCACTACGAGTGAGCACTTCTAAATGTGTCAATCCACTCTTTGGATTTAATCGCTGAACTAGCTTTAAGAATGAGCTCTGTAAGGGGAGTATCTCAGTCTCTCTGGGTTTAGTTTCAGCTCTTCCCGATTCCCTACATGCTTAGAACAGGGCTCAACACACAAGGTTTGTTAAATAAGTGAGTATAATTCTGGGAACAGTTCCCCATCAACCATAGGTTCTGAATCTCATCATAGGTCCAGGAAATCCATGCCATGCTGTCCTCTGACTCACCTCTCAGTCAAGAGGCTCTGCTCCCAGAGGTCCAGAATACCAAAGACAATGTATAAAGCACTGACCACCCCCTTGGCTATACCTATTTTCCATTTTCTAATTACCAAGATGTTTAACCTGTAACATGAATAGCCGCGTTAAAGCCATTTGTTATATGCAAAGCAGGGCCATGGCACATTGATAATTAAGGCCTCCCTCTGTGACAACCTACACGCTGGAGGTATAATTAAGTGTAAGTACCTCTTAGCTGGCTAGCCATTATTACGGGGCTTAAACATACATTCAGCCACTTATTAGTGAAATTCTATAGTGTCCTGAAGAACGGTTGTTTTAATAAATGGAGTAGGAGTTTTCTAGCCTGTGCCGTGCTGGGTGGTGAATTGATGGTGTAGTTTTTTGGGGGGGGGTCTGCATAGCCTCCATTTTTGGTATGGAAAGCTCTGATTTTGAACACTCTCAAGGCTGTAAGAACAGCCTCCTGGTGCTGTTTCCTGATTCAGCTGGGCCTCAGAAAATTGTCCTTTTTATTGGATTTGTTGCTTAGAGTCTGTCTCTCTCTGCTCTATGCAAGACAAAGAACACCCATGGGCCCTCTTTCATATGCAGACCCTAAGAGTGGCAACTTAAAATCAGGCACACAGTATGCATTTTTTTTAATGGCTTTGCTGTATCTGCAGCCCTGAGTTAGGGCTGTGTTGGAATAGCATGCCTGTGACTTGAACAAGTGTTGTATACAGGCATCTTGAAGTACTTAATAACCAGAGGAAGCAGGAGAATTTAGATGGCTACAGAATGGAGATAGTTAATCCCCTCGTGTCTTAATCGGGTTTCTCTTGGAGTATGGGAAAACTGAGTTTCTGAAAAGGAATGGAGACCTCCACATTGTCTTCTAAGATGGACATTGTCTGCTTTCTCATCTCAGACTCTCAAGAAACAGCTCTAGAACTTTCTTGTAGGAGGGACTCTGCGGGTTACCAGGAAATTAAAAGAATTTGAAGCTGCTAGTGCATGGGCTGTACCTGTGTGTACTTGAATCCACTGTACTAGGAGTGGCCTGGTGGATGGAGAAGCCATGGAGAATATGATCCCGTTAAAGCTGTTGAGGCCGTCTCTTAGAACAGCTGCTGTGGATCCTGGGCTGATGGAGGTGGGGATAATGGCCCGAATCACTGGTCTCTCAAGTTGTCTCTGTTCATAGTGTCTGACACCCATGGGGCTCAGTCCACATCTGAGGAAATAGTGTTGGTTCCCATGAATCAAGAGGGCACATTTCTTTTTCCCACCAGGCCATGATTATAGTGGTGACCTCTCTATTCTTTGACAGCTCGAGAGAAGAAAAGGCATTTGGGGACAAAGTTGGCCATCCTACCAACCAAAGAAAAGCCACAAAGAAGTGACTTTGAGATTTCAGTTTAACAAGCATTGAAGCAGGGAAATATGCTTGATTCTGGAACCACAAAAATGAATAAGCTAGACAGAGGAACTCATAGCTTCCAGGAGATGTAATGTGTGTCTGAGATTTTCTCAGCACCAAGCCTCAAGCCCATCATATTTGTAAAACAACTGAATATTCCTAGATATTGCACATACTGAGCCAACCTCCAGCAACCTGAGAAATACGGGAAAGGCTTCTTTGTTGTGTAATATTTTTACACTGTGTGGAGGTGTATTGCTGTGATTGGTATAATAAAAAGCTGAATGGCCAATAGCTAGGCAGGAGGTATAGGCAGAGAGAGAAAAGGAGAAGATGAATATAGGCATGTGAGAGATTACAGAGTTGCCAGGAGACACGGAGGAAGCAGGGTGGGCAGTATGTGACAGAACATAGATTAATAGAAGTGGGTTAATTTAAGTTATAAGAGCTAGTTAAAAATAAGCCTAAGCTAAGACCAAGCTTTCATAATTAATAAGTCTCCCTGTCATTATTTGGGAGCTGGCTGGTGGAACAGAAAAAGACTAGTTACACTACCTCATGAACATCGGAGTGGGCTGGAGGGGTGCATGAGAGACTCCTTGCTAGCCCCAGGTCTTCCCCATTTGGGCAAGAAACCGCTCTTGTCTAGACTGCTGACAGTATGTTGTATAAACTGTACATGCAGGACCCATAGGAAGGTGACCACTGAACTTTGCAAGGTGAAATGGTTCTTCAGTTTCCTGCTTCACAGAGGAGACTGTCAGTTATTCTACGGGACACATGGAGAAGAAACTAAAAAACTCTAGGCCTATAGGCTGAAGATGGATGCCCCAACGTTACAGAGGAACTTTGGGTGACTATGCAGGCAGCCAGCTGTCTTTGTCTTTTTAGATTTTTGGAAGTTGCTTACAATGCTCTTTCTGTTTACTTAGGTAATATTATATCCTTCTGGGGTCTTTGATGTAGTTGAAGACTAAATAGTTATAATGTTCCTTGGTTATGATAAAAGATAAATTAGATATGAAACTTTAGACTCACAAATATAGGATAAATAGAATATTTTCTTTAATTTTTGCCAAATACAAATAGACTAGATATTGTAACTTTAATTCTTGCTTGGTAACTGTTCTATTATATGTAATTTTGCTATGTTAAAGTTAAAACCTTCCTTTTTGATTAGACAGAAAAGGGGAAGTGCTGTGGGATATTGTTCTGCATGCTGTGAATGTGTTGCTCTGATTGGTTGATAAATAAAACGTTGATTGGCCAGTAGCCAGGCAGGAAGTATAGGCAGGATAAGCAGACAAGGAGAATTCTGGGAAGAGGAAGAGCTGAGTCAGGAGTCGCCAGCCAGACACAGAGGAAGCAAGATGACAAGGCAGAACTGAGAAAAGTTACCAAGCCACGTGGCTAAACATAGACAAGAATTATGGGTTAATTTAAGTGTAAAAGCTAGTTAGTAATAAGCCTGAGCTAATGGCTGAGCAGTTATAATTAATATAAGCTTCTGAGTGGTTATTCTATAACTGGGCCATGGGACTGCAGGGGCATGGCGGGACCCAAGAAACATCTGACTACACTACTGGAGTATGTGAAGGGGCCAGATCTGCAGATCCAAAGCTACAGAATCTCCATGACACAGGATAACAACAGGATACCCAGGAGGAGTCCCAGTGAGGGCCCAGTAGGGTAGCAGAAGTCAGAGGCCCCAAGCCAGATCAACGATCCATTGCAAAGAACACTTACAAGTAAAGATGTATGGACTAAAGGGTACACTGTGTGACTCACTGGGCCACACCACCACTTCCACGCTGAGACTTTCTTTTTTTCTTGTTGTTGTTTTGCTTTTAGGTTATACTTTTAAATTTTGTTTTGTTTGGGGATGGAAGCTTCAAGGGCAGAGGATGGAGGTGAGGGGATGGGAAGATGAGTGGGATCAGGATGCATGATGTTGAATCCACAAAGAATCAATAAAAAGTCAAAAAAAATCCAGTGCTAAGAAGTGAGTCACACAGAGAGAGAGGAGGGGTAGGGTGAGAGGACACCCCAGAGCGTGGCAGGCTCTGTTCAAATAACCTTCAGCCCTTCCTTTGATCCTCATGACTCGGCACACTAAGTCATATCTTTCTGACGACATAAAACTGAGTTTCTTAATAATAATCTCTCTTATCAACTCAACAAACATTGGCTGCATGTCTAACACATAAGCTAGGCATACTGATAGCCACGTGGAGGGCAGCTTTAGCAGGGGTAGAGGCAAGTAAGCCATCCATTTCATTGATGAGAATGTAAAAGTTGGAGGAGATTTCTATGCTTGGGAAACACACGGAGGAGCCACTGGCCCACAGAGCATGTGGTATCAAACCTAAGCCATGAGAGGACACACGCTCAAGGAAATTCACCGAGAAGAAGGCAAAGGAGAGAGACTATGGGGAAGGGAGGAATACATTGACCCCCCCAAAGGAAGCCTTCTGTGTGAAGACTGCAAGCTGGGGAGAAATGAAAAGGCAGTGTGGCTCAGCTACAGCTCCTTCCAGAGAAGCCCTAGCATAGCTTACAATGATACAGAAGCTGGAGGGATGAAAGGAGTAGACTCAAGAAGGATGGAGATCAAGGTGGGGCTTTCCGTGGAGCCAGGATGACCCTTTGAGAACTGTACACCCCAGCGATATGCATGTTTACACCAAGGAAGTCACCAGCCTGACTTGGAACTTCCTAGATTCCCATCCTGAACAGATAAGCCAGGCACATTTGCAGATGGGAGTTCCTCAAAGTAAGGGCAGCTCTGGGACCACAGGAGCCCTGCAACTCAGGCTGGAGTGCACAGCACTGAGAACGCCCTGAGAGCATTCATTGGGTGAGGTGGCCTGCCTGTCACCCCCAAAACACTTGCAGTGAGAATAGCCCAGCCAGGGGTCACACAGCCCAACCCAGAGACCCCCTCTGGGTCCACGGGCCCATTGCCAGGGAGGATGTTCAAATACTGGAAATAACAGGAGAACTCTTTACCCATCCAAATAATTGCTCTGAAGCCAGCTAGTTTCTGCTAAGTTTGGAAGATATTAGTTGGGACTAAGATGCAAGCTGAATTGCCATACAAACTTGGAATTCAGCTGTCTGTACTGCCAGTTAAATGCAGAGCTAAATGCACTAACATACAGTCAAGCTGGAATACAGTGGGTCTGAATGGAAAAGCCATCTCCTTTCTCTTTCTCCTTTCTTCCTTCGAGACCTACATCAACGCCACCCTCTCCAGGGAAGCTTTACGTTTTCCAAAGCAAAAATGACTGCTCCATCTGTTCGATGCTCATGTTTTACTCTTGTGAATACACTTACCACCTTCGGTCTGGTGCTCTGCACCCACAAGGTTTCCTCCCCTCATGTGCCCAGTACAGCCCTCCTCTCACAACCTCACTCAATGAAAGTAGCAACTGGTAAGTTGTGATGTGGAAAAGACCCTGTTCCAAATCACCCCCACCACACCACCCCCACCCCCATCCCACCATGCATGTGGACTCAGGATATACACAATGGTCTTTGATTTTTCTTTGTGCAATGGTTTATATTGCATCTTGAGCATTTTTGGTGTGCGTGAGACCTTCTGTGACCTCCCCATCTACAGTGTGAGGTCATGGGCAAAGGTGATATCCTTTAAGGAAACATAAGAGCAGATGCAACAAGGAACTGTGGGGGGGGGGGGGGGGGTGTAATGCAGGAAACAGCCTTGACCTCTGACCCTAATACACAGACTGACTGGATTAGAGATGCTTCTAAAGGCAATCAGGCCTGATATTGTCATAAAACACAAAGGCTTACATTCCCTGTGGCCTGAATAAGTGATAAGAATTGTACAGGATTCCTTAAAAACAATGGTCATGAGTTATATCATTCAACCTTGGAGCAATGTAGACTTTTTCATGATAATTTTGTAAATGTAGGTAATAAGGCTCAGAGTAGTTAAATAAAACCTTCAAGGAATCCCAGTTAGTAAATTTCAGAACTAATACTTGTCCTCGAAACTATCTGAGCACATACTGGATTAGGGTTCATTTTAAGAACTGCATTTTAACTCAGTTCCCTCTTCAAATATATTGTCTCCAAATGTAGTCACATGCAGAGATCTTGGGGTTAAATCCTGACATATGAATCTTGGGACAACACAACTATCCCATAGTGGAGGAAATCAGTATCTTTTGTCTAGAAGCATTCTGTATTAAGTATTCTCAGTTGAAGACACATTAGAGCACCCTCATTTACCTGTGAATAGAAGAGCCATTTGATGTCAACATGGACCACAGTGGCTTTTGGTTTGCTTGTTTATTTTTATTTTGGAGGCTCCACAGTGCCTACCCATTCCTAGGATCTCAGACTGCTCCCTTTGTGTGTACCATGAAGAAGAATCATGTTTTCCAGGATTCTTCTCCACCAAATCTCAGGTCTAAGAAGGACAAAAGCATACATGTTAGGAAATGTCTTGATAGAGGTGGGTATATTATTTTCCTAGGGACAATACTGTGTCCCTTAATTTTGAAAATAGGAGCAAGGCCATGTGCTAATATTCTGTGTATTAAACAGCAGACTATGCTGTTATATCAGAACACAGTGGTAAAATGGTAGGTAATGGTTGTAGGTTATTTCTCTCTTTGGACTCAATTGACCACATTGATGAATCTAGTTAATAGTCTCCTATATCTTGGCCTTATTTCACACAGATCAACTTGTAACCTGCTCTGCTCAATAAAACGCAGCAGGAATGCAAAATGCTTGCTTCAAACCTGGCTGTTAGAGGACTTGTGACTGCTCACTTGTACAACTGGATTTGCTTGTGTCTGGACCTTAGACTTCCCATAGGCCAGGCTTAATGCGTATGCCAGAGGAATGTGAGAGAAAAACAGAGAAAGAAAAGTGCAGTGGAGAACCAAGACACTCAGCAAATGATCTTCAGAGGCACCCTCACTTAGTAAATCCTAAAGGCCACAGACAAATGAGTGAGAACAGTCAAGAACAGAATAACCACTCCGCCGAGCTCAGTCCAAGGTGCTGATCTATAGGACCATAGGACCCTGGATTTAGAGCAACAGTGAAGCATCATTATGTGCAATGAATTATATACAGCTCTTGGAGGTCTTTGGAGTTAGAGGAGTCTGCATACAGATTGTATATGAACACTTGTTGACTGAACTGGTCTCAATTCCCCACCTGTCGCTGTATTCCATATGACTTTGTGGCTGTCTTGATGAAGACTTTGGGTTGACAGAATGTTTTATTTTGGCCAATAGAATGTGACAGAGGTGATTTAAATCCAAGGCTAGGCTTCAGGAGACTTTAAGTGCTCTCTCTCTCTCTCTGTCTCTGTCTCTGTCTCTGTCTCTGTCTCTGTCTCTCTCTCTCTCTCTCTCTCTCTCTCTCATTCTTTTTATTTCTCCCCACCTGTCTCTTCTCCCTCCCTGTTTCTATTAGAACCATGAGAACAACTTTGGGTCAGCTTTTTGGAGGATTAAACATCTTGGAGGAAGAGAACATCGTCCTAGCCAAGGACACTTCAAATGAAGTGACCCATGTTGACCTGAGAGTTGACCATAGATGAGTCATATGCTTTACCAAATTGAATCCAGTCTAGATGAGCAGACTATTACTTCATGAGAAATAATAAATGGTTGTTAATTTAAGTTATTGTGTTTGAGGATAATTGGTTGTACAGTAATAACCGACTGATACACTCTTACGTAGCCATCCAGAGTTGGTGGTCATAGATTGTAGCATGACTCTACTGTTGTAAATATGTCCTTTTGACCATGGGTTCATGAAAGATCTTCTCCTTGTAATGTATTTTTCCACCCAGGGGATACATGGGAACACCAAGACACACACACACACACACACACACACACACACACACACACACACACACACGTCTAATATGTTTCAAAGACCAAGACTCAAACACTGAACTACTCCCATCTTACCAGAAATAACTTAGCTCCACTTCCATTGTCCCATTATAAGGAACATTAGGGAAGGCACCCTTTGGATGGTCAGCAATGTACCCTGATACAGTTGGTGGATTCAAAAGGATTGGGATCCTGTTATACAAAGAGGCAAAAAGAGAATGGGATCCACTGTGATGATTCAGATGCCAATCAGAAGCATATGCATTTGATGAGTAAGACAATTGCATGGGAGACTGTAAATGACATGATCACTAGAGAGATCCTGTTTTATGAGAACCCATTAAAATGAATATTATATTATACATAAACTCTAAAATTGTGGATGCAGACACTGCCTCTGTGGTTTACGATGTGTATAACCTTGAGTGAGTAACTTAACCTTTCTGTTCACTTTCCCTCAATTATTTCTTAATATGAGGTTTGTCCCAGAATGTTACAAGGTGTAACTAAGGCTAGCCCCCAGTTCAGTGATGCAGGGCAATGTAGGATTTTAATGGATGTGAGTTGAAAGCTAGCAGCAATGAGAACTCTGTTTCTATTCTCTGAGAGTTGAAAAGATCCCCACCAGATGGTGATTTGCAAGCCTGGTGAACTTGACTGGAATTATAGCTTTATAATCTGTGCACAGGCTTTAAATTTCCTTTAGGCTTCCTGTCATGGAACTCAAAAGTACCTTTCAAAGTCCCAAAGCCGGGCTCCCCAGAGGGGCAGACACTTCCCACATCTGGACAACTATGAACAGTTCTTCAGAACACTGGCTCATATTTTTTTGTGGTAATCTGAGGCTAAGTTGCTGGAAGTGCTTCCACTGAAACCTGGAGACAAACCAAGGAACGAATCCACTCCTCAGTGGGATTGGCATGCTGTTCTCTTCTGGGTGGAGGTTCTAAGACAGCTTGATGAAGATTTTTAATCCTCAGAGGTCTCTGCCGTTCCTTGTCCCGTCTTGTTGCATAAGACCAGTTGTCTTAGATTAATCCATTTTCTCTTCTGCCCCTGTTCTCACTAGTAATTCTCAACAATACCTGCAGAATGAGCAGAGAATGTAACCTACTGAGGCGGCGGGACTGGCTGCCGCAGCTTGGGGTTCTGTTCTTCTGACTGCGTACACCCTACCCCCAATCCCTAACCCTCTGCCCCAGCTGCTGGACAGAGCATCCTTCAACTTTTAACCCTGCCGCCCACAGCCCTGGGCTTGCTACATATCAGAAACATTGAAGCCAGATGTGGTAGCCTAGACCTGGAAGGCTGGCTTGTGGAAGGCTGGAGCAAGGGGATCTCAAAGTTGGAAGCAGCCTGGGTTCCATAGCAAAACCCTATCTCAAAACCCAGAATAAAACAAAACAAAACAAAACAAAACAAAACAAAACAAAACAAAACAAAACAAAACAAAACAAAACAAAACAAAACAAAAAGAACAACAACATGGAAAAAGCCAGTGAGACCTGACTGCAATAGTGAGCAGAATGGGAAGTGACCGGCAAGCACAGTTCACTGATGCAGCCCTTCAAAGCCAGCAAGGGGAGTAGACGATATTCTTAAGTATTGGACAGTCTGCTGCTGACAGCCTGGTCTGCCTCTTGAGAAACATCGATCTGACTCTTGTGTGAGAGAGAAGAGATGCTAGGATGCAAGAGCAGACCAAGGGAGCCCAAACAGAAGATATGGTGGACCCTCCCCCATATCTGCTGGCAACAGCCACAGTGCGGGGCGATTAGATTCTGGACATGTTGGAAGTTAGCACTAATAAGACTTCCCAATATCTTGAACCGGGGGCTTGAGGCAAGGAAGGAGTCAAGGTAACTCATATGTTTGACCTAAAAGAAATTAAACGGACGATGCTGCCAGTTACTGCAACAATCATTACCGTGTTGGGGAGGTTGGAGGAGGGAGACGGGGAGATCCATTTGGAACATGAACTTCAGAAAAGACTGGAAGACAATTCAGGCCATGCCAGTCTCTAATTCAGGCTGACATGCTGGGGACTCTTACACAGGGTGATCTATTCTGATGGATTGGCTTTTGGGGTACCACAGTGGCCTGGCTTTCCTGCCACCTTTGTGGTCCTACCATTGTAGGTTCAAATGACGTCATCTCTAGACATTGAAAATTCAGCATCACCAAAATGACTGGAAATCTGGCTCACAGGGGTACCCCAGAATTGAATGCACCAAGAGACCCCAGGGAGACGAGAAATGCCCCAGGCAAGGTAGTAGAAAGTAGGTATGTAGTTGGAAGTTTTCCTGTGTCTTGGCCGGCTGGCAGTTGGGACAAATCTCTCCCACTTGCATCCCCCAAGTAAACACACAAAGGCTTATATTAATTATAGCTGCTTGGCCATTAGCTCAGGCTTATTTCTGACTAGCTCTTACACTTAAATTAACCCATAATTCTTATCTATGTTTAGCCATGTGGCTTGGTACCTTTTCTCAGTTCTGCCTTGTCATCTTGCTTCCTCTGTGTCTGGCTGGTGACTCCTGACTCAGCCCTTCCTCTTCCCAGAATCCTCCACATCTCTTGCCCCACCTATACTTCCTGCCTGGCTACTGGCCAATCAGCATTTTATTTATCAACCAATCAGAGCAACACATATTGACAGTATACAGAATGACATCCCACAGCATAGGTATGCCTAGATTAGGGGGTATCAGCAGTCACTGACATGTTTTGTTCACAGGTTTGTGTGGCACCCCACAGGGATACTCAGATATACTTCCTGGTACCATGGGATGAGGAGAGAATGGGCACATTTTGAAGGCAATTTGAAGTAGACAGAGTGAGAATGCTCATGTTAGTTGAATCTGATTCACCTAGTGAGGCCAGGGGACGTGTTTGAACAGTAACTGACAGATCGCCGTGTTTTCACCTTAGTTTTGGGCCAGGCAGCTAAATGGACATCCTGCCTCTGGTATGATAGTGGGTATGCACTGTCTCACCCTCAACTTACTACCTCCTTGTCCTTACTTACCCTTCAACCAAATTGCCTCAATTAATTTTTATTCTTTTGAAATATATATACATGCTTAGAGCCTACTTATATCACTTTCATATGGGGAGGAAGCATGCATATATATTCCGTATACAGTTACACATCATTTACACATATATACACATGGTATATACATGCACTACACACACACACACACACACACACACACACACACACACACACACACACCCCTGCATAGTAATAATTTTCAAACTACTACTTCCCTCAGCTTCTATGACTCTTAAGTGGTTTTTTTTTGGATCTTAATCCATCAACATCACTCCCCTTAGTGTCTACAGTTGGATTTTTCCTATTCATACTAGATTTCTTTTTTCCTTTATATAACACATTAAATCAGTCATCAACTCTATCATTTCTGCCCCAGAAATGGCTCTCCCTCCTCCCTCTGTCTTCCTTACCCCATTGTATTTCACGACACCCTCATGATTAATGCTATTACCTACTTTCTTCAAAGCACGAGCCAAGAGTTTCAGAGTTCTTAAAATTAAATGTTAAAAGTGACTAAGAACTCAATAGAAATATGGGTGGATGGTTTTGTGAGAAATCATTGAAATGGATATTAAACACTTAAGTTTAAGAAAAGATACTCAGTTTTGCTCAGTTGGATAATTAAAAATGAAATTTCACTGAAATAAGATTTTCAACCCCAAACTGGCAATGACCAAACTTTTCTAGCATTCTATGTTAGTAGCAGGATTGTGAGAGAGGGCTCATCAGCCCTGGATGCGGGGTAGAAGTTGGTGCAACCTATGTGGAGAGTATTCTAGCAAATTTATTAAGATCTAAATGGCAGAAGTTCCAATTCTGAGGATTTATCCTATGGGTGATATGAGTGGAAGGGTGTGACCAGGAGGCAGCATTTATACAGTTCTAGAAACTGCAAACACTACCATTGGGAGTCTTCAACAGTCAAACACTGTGCAATGGTTCAGAAAGCAGAATAGGAACATGTCCGTGCACAGACAGAAAGCAACCTCCAAACCTGTTGCTACGTTACCAACTCTCCAGAGTGATGACTGTGCCACCCCAAACGTCTTCTCTCCCATATGCACTGAGTATCTCCAAGGAGAGAAGCAAGCCCACTAGAGCAGCGGTTCTCAACCTTCCTAATGCTGAGACCCTTTCATTCAGTTCCTCTTGTTGTAGTGACCCCCAATTATAAAATTATTTTGTTGCTACTTCACAACTGCAATTTTGCTACTGTTATGAATAATAATAATGTAAATATCTGACATGCAGGATATCTGATACATGACCCCTGTAAAGGGGTCATAACCCACAAGTTATGGGTCTGAAGATTGTTGTGGGTCAGTGACAACAGAGAAACTGTGCCTTCAGAACTCATCTGTGCCTTTTATTTTAATACCAATTGATATATCAAAATTGACAAAAACACGATGCAATTATAGTTCAACACACATGTGTGTGTACATCTCCCACTCTCTCACACACACACACACACACACACACACACACACACACACACACACACTTCTATTCGATCTCTGTAGCCTTCTAAACAAAACTCAAATTGTATGGCTCCTTCCGGTGTGACTCTGCTCGCTTCCTAGTTCATGTCTTGCCCAGCATCTCCCTCACACACATGTGTTGAACCTCTCACTGTTCCTGCAAATGAGCAAGAAGGAACGCAGTGAAGAACCATTGAGAGCAAAGGGAAACAAATCAGAAAACTCAGGTTTTGGTTCTTTCTTCAAAACTGACGGGTGTTGTGACTTTAAGCTGAGCCTCGTTTTCGCCATCTATAAAATGGGAAGCATGGTAGCCACTTCTTCAAGGTCTCAGAAAGATGGAACAAGATGTCCCTTGTGTTCTAGCTAGCTTTCTGGTGCTGTGACAAACACTGACCAAAAGCAACTTGAGGAAAAGAGGGTTTGTTTGGCTTACAGGTTCAAGTCCCTCATCAGGGAACTCTAAAGTAAGAACTCAAGGCAGGAACCTGGAGGCAGGAACAGAAGCAGGGACCTCAGAGGAATGCTGCTTCCTGGCTTGCTCTCCATGGCTTGCTCAGCATGCTTCGTTACACAGCCCAGGACCATCTGCCTAGAGATGGCACTGCCTATAGCGGGTTGGGCCCCCCCACATGAATCATTAATCAAGAAAATGCCCCCACAGACATGGCCGCAGGACAATCTGATGGAGGCTATTTCTCAGTTGAGGTTCCCTCTACCAAGGTGATTCTTGTTTGTATCCGGTTGACAAAAACTCATCAGCACACTTTGAGAAGATGGTATGCAACATGTGTGTAGCCAGAGCTCACTCGTCTCCTCTTCCCTT
>CABHPR010154715.1:29579-44401 GCA_902168415.1 Peromyscus melanophrys | reverse complement strand
AGAAAGAAAGAAAGAAAGAAAGAAAGAAAGAAAGAAAGAAAGAAAGAAAGAAAGGAGGGAGGGAGGGAGGGGAGGAGGAGAAGGAGGAGGAGGAAAAGGAAGAAGAAGAAGAAGAAGAAGAAGAAGAAGAAGAAGAAGAAGAAGAAGAAGAAGAAGAAGAAGAAGAAGAAGAAGAAGAAGAAACATACGAATGGATTCCTGACTCTTGCCCCCAGACCAAAAAAAAAAAAAAAAATGAAAAAAGTATTCTAAAGGAACTAGAGAGATGGCTCATCAGTCAAGTGCTTGTCTTGCAACAGGCACAACTGAATTCAGTCTGCAGAACGTTCTTTGGAATTTTTTTAAAAGGCTGAGTGTGGTGACACATGTTTGCAATCCCAGAACTGGGGGTGTAGAGACAGATGGACCTTAAGATTTGTGGGAAAGCTAGCTTACTCAGCAAGCTGTAGGCCAGTAAAACATCTGCATTAAAAAGGAAAAACAATGAGGGACAGTGTCTGAGGAATAACACCTAAAGTTGTCGTCTGGCTCTTCATGCACACACACACACACACACACACACACACACACACACACAAGCACTCTAGGGGAAATGCTAGAGTGTATATTATGAAGTCTCTGATAAAAATCAAAGACTTTGAGAACAAGATGGGAAAATGCATACAGATTAAACATTTAGAAAATCTAAAAATAGAGCATGATAATACATATAAGTTCTATATGATCATTTTAACCCACACACCAACTTGTGCACATGGTAGTTAGCCAAAACTATTTGGTCTCAGAACATTACAAGTGGAAAGAAACCAAATTAACATTAGCACCAGACTAAGATGCTGGCACCACAGCCTCTTGGGTTCTAGCCCAGTGTTCTTTGTCTCCATAATATGCGCACATCATCATCTCAGAGACAAAGACCCCAGAAACAACAAGGCCACCAGAGCCAAGAGAGAAAACTCACAGAGCAGAAAAACAAAATCAGGGCAGAAATCTGAGAGATTTTAAGAAGGTGTTCATAAAATACATATAGATTGAGTTCAGCATCTGTGGAAAACCTTGAGCAGTAGACACAAAATTGCATGTGTATTCTCACAAACACGGGACAGCTGTGAATTTAAATGATATAAAAATATCTTCTATCATTAAAAAGTCCTCAGAGTACCCATTAAGCTTCTGTTTTGAGGAGCTGGAGAGATGCCTCAGTAGTTTAGAGAATATATTGCTCTTACAGAGAACTCAAGTTCAGTTCCCAGCACTTGTCATCAGGCAGCTCACAACTACCTGTATGTAACTCCAGCTCCAGGGAAACAAACATGCCCAGCCTCTGTGGACATCTGCACTCACATGCACATGCCCACACACAGATATGCACACCCATACATCTAATTAAAAAAATAAATCCTTTTAAAGAGAGTTTAAACTTCCATTTTAAAATAAGTTGAGACATGGAAAAGCTGCAAAAATAATTATGTTTCTGTATGTCTTTCAACTGGTTTCTATTAATATTAATACTTTACATAATTATTGTATATTTATGAAAAATCAAAAACAGGATATTAACTATGAATGCAAAGTAATTAGGACCACTGTGGACTTATTTCTAATTTTGCTGGTTTTGGGATTAACATCTCTTTTTTGTTCCAGTTTCCAATTCAGGATTCCACATTGCATTTAGCTGTCCTACCTGAGTGTGCTTCGACTTCCTAAAATCCCTCAGCCTTTCCTTGTCTCTTACAACCTTGGTACTCTTCAGTAGCACTGGTCAGAACTGGATGTGGTGGTATACACCTATAATCCTTGCACTCAGGAAGCTGAAGCAGGCTGACCTCGAGTCTGAGGTCCTGCCTCAAAAGAATTGGTGAGTTATTTAACAAATATCTATCAACTTGAATTTATCTAAAGCTTGCTTATGATTAGATGAGGTTCCCATATTTTTTTGTCAAGAGTACCAGAGAACACTCATGTATTCTTCTTAATAGCAAAAAAAAAAAAAAATTATGATTGACCATGGAGTGCACTATTGAACAAACAATATTCTGGGTGTGTCTGTAAAGGTACTCTGAATTAAATTAGCAATTGAGCTGGAGGACTAAATACAGCAAAGTGCCCTCCCTTGAGTGAGTAGGCCTCCCTGCCAGCTGAGCTAAACAGAGCAAGGAGGCTGATCCTCTTCCCAGTAGGAGAGCTCCTTCCTGACTGCCTTCAGGCTCCCTGTTGCTTGCCTTTGGACTCAGTCTGAAACTTCGGCTCTTCCAGGGTCTTACTGCTGTCTCCAGATCTATACACTTCAGCAACAGATCTCCCTGGTTCTTAGGCATTTGGCATCACCCTAGAACATACCATGGGCTCCCCAGGCCTCCAACTTGCTGTCTTTCTGCTGATTTGGGGACTTGTCAGCCTCCGTAACTGTGTGAGCTGGTTCCTTGTGGTAAATATACTTACATCCTAATGTCTCTGCTTCTCTGGAGAGTCTTAACTAACCCCCTTCCAAGGGTGTGTATCAAGGGGTACAGAATTATGTCTAATAGCTATATTTCTCTAGAGAGTCTAACTAACCCCCTCTGAGGGTGTGTATCAAGGAGTACAGGATTATGTCTCATCACTGGCAATGGTAACGCTGACCAGGTGGGAAAAGTGAGTTATGACAGGCTTCTTCATAAAATTACTGTATTTCCATTTGCAATTAATAATCTCTGGAAAGATTCGTTGAAACAAATACCCAGGTTTCCCTTAAATTCTGACTGATTTATGCTTTTACTCATTAGTAGATATTATCTAAAACAATGCTACAGTATTTGCTTCTGACTTTCTATTTCTCTCATTCTTTCTGCACAAATTAATTAGAATTTTACTATCCCTCCAACCCATTTACTAATGCATTTAATTATTTATGTATGAAAGTATGCACTCGTGGATATTTGACTTGATCTATGGGTTATGACCCAATACTTTCATTACTTGTTTTTGTTTTGAGACAAGATCTCATGTAACCCAGGCTGGCCTTGAACTTTCTAGATAGCCAAGGATGATCTTCAATCTCTGACCCTCCTGCCTCCACCTCCTGGTTGCTAGGATATAGGTGTGTGTTGGGTATCAAACCCAGGAACTCAGACATGTTAGATAAGCACTCTACCAACTGACTTAAATCCCCAGAAAGGAAAGGAAAATTTAATCAGATTTGACTCTACTTACAGGCAAAGAGGCCAAACTAAAGTCTACAGCCCTCCCAGGGTTCACCAAGTGGTCCCAGATCCTATGACGGAGGGAGTGAGCAAAACAAAGGGTCTCCTATGAAGAGCAATGGAGGAGTAGACATGGGTGATGGTGCACCTTGAGCTTCAGTATGTGACGTGACCACCCTGACCACTCTTCAGGAAGGGACAGAAGCAGCTAAGGGATATCCGAGTACCTTCAACTCTCTCTGCCAGCCTCCAGGTTGGGAATATGGACTCTGTCCTTGGAAAGGACAAACAAAAGCTGGAAACATGAAAGCATCAGGCAGTGAAAGGATCAGGGCACATCAGACTACCTGAAGTACAAGCCAAAAGAAGCTAGCTCACAAACTCAGGGAATGCTTCCTCAAGGTCACAAAGCCCTTCAGCCTATGAGGTGAACACACATTCTGACAGTTTCAGATGCCTCTGGCACTCAGGGAGATCTGACAGACCTCCATGAAGGGTCTTCAGGGGCCTTCAGAAAGCAGAAGCCAGGAGAAAATATAAGAGCAATGACCAACCAGCCTGTGGCTCTAGAGAGGCCCGACAAGAGTGGGAAGACTGGCTGAACTGAGGAGTCAGGGAATGACAGTCATTTCTAGAATGTGCTATTATCTGTCCAGGATGGCTTAGGCCATCTGTAAGGAAGACCATATTGTACATATAGGTGCCACAGGGGCACCCAAGCATGGCCAAAAGATAAACATGTTACTCATGCTGAACCATGAGTAACAAGAATATTAAGAGCCCTGATAATATTTGTCATTTATACTCCAGACTTGAGCTTACGGTCCACTAGATCTCAGAGCCCATTCCTCTCCTAAATCACAGAGAACAGTTCTACAGCTATCAGAGAATCATTCAGCAGAACTGACAACTTCTTTAGAAACACAAATCAAGATGGGTATGGTGACGTGAACCTATAACTCCACCATTTTGAAGGTGAAGATAGAAGATTCAGGATTTCAAAGGCCAGCTTCGGTTACATAGGAATGTAAAAGCCGTCCTGGGCCACATGTCTCAAAACTACCACAAAAACCCACAAATAAAGTCAACAGATGCTTGTGTGAGGAACAAGAGAGTATATGTTAAGAAGTTTTCAGATGAGAAATTCTCAAGTTTGAGGCATTAAATCACCTAGAGAACCTCCTGTTGCTGTATCACATTTTTAATAATAATTTTTTAATAACTTTTGAATGCTAAAATCCAAGAGGCATTGAGAAAAAAAATGGGAAGCATTAAGATATACTAGAGTGGAGCAGTGATACTGACCTTGAGAACACTTATCACAAGGTAGGAATACAGCTCACTGGAACAGAGCTTGGAGATCATGCTCAGCATGCAGGAGGCCCTGGAGAGTCTAATCCTCACCAGCACTAACAATATCAAAACCCCACTCCAGGAGTTTCTCATTTAGTAGGCACAGAGTGGCCTGTGCCTACTATTTGTCTTTTTTGTTTTTTAATAAATTTATTTATTTATTTATTGTACATCACAGACAAAGTTTCCCCTCCCTCCCCTCCTCCCAGCCCCTCCCCCCAATTCCTCTCTGTTCTCAGCCCCCAGTCCACTCCTCCTCCATTTCTGTGTTTAGAAAAGGGCAATTCTCCCATGAATATCAACAAAACATGGCATATCAAGTTGCAATAACACTAAGCACTTCCCCATGTATTAAGGCTGGGCAAGGCTACCCAGTATGAGAAGTAGGGTCCCAAAAGACTGTAAAAGAATTTGAGACAGCCCCTGTTCCCACTATTAGGAGCCCCATAAAAGGACCAAGCTACACAAATGTAACATATGTATGTGCAGAGGACCTAGGTCAGTCCCATGCAGGCTCCCTGATTGTCGGTTCAGTCTCTGTGAGCCCCTATGAGCCCAGGTTAGTTGGTTCTGTGGGTTTTCTTGTGGTGTCCTTGACCCCTTTGCCTCCTACAATCCTTTCTCTCCCTCTTCTGGAGGATTTCCTGAGCTCCACCTAATGTTGGGTTGTGGGTCTGCATCTGTTTCCATCAGTCACTGGATAAAGCCTCTCTGATGACAATTGATGTAGGCACCAATCTATGAGCATAGCAGAATATCATTAGGCATCATTACATTGACGTTTTTCCTCCAGTTGTGTTTGGTTCTATCCTAGGTCTCTGGATCATCCAGCCTGTGTGTCCCAGTGTTCCAGACAGTGTCAGAGGTGGGCTAACTCTCCTAGCATGGGTTTTAGTCTAGACCAGTCATTGGTTGGCCACTCCCTCAATCTCTAGTCCGCCCTTACCCCAGCACATTCCATAGGCAGGACAGACTGTAGATCAAAGGTTATGTCAGATTGAGTTGGTTTCCCACTCCCTCCTCTTGAAGTCTTGTCTGGTCACAGGAGATGGCCAGTTCAGGCTACCTATCTGATATTGCTAGAAGTCTTAGCTGGGATCATCCTTGTAGACTCCTGAGAGATTCCCTTGTGCCAACTTTTTACCTGACCCCAAAATGTCCCCCCTTTCCAGTAGTCTCTTTCAGTACTCTCCCTGTCTGCGCCCCCAACCTGATCGCTCATATTCCAGTCCCCACCCACCAGCGATTCACTCACAAAACCTCTTCTATTTCCCCTTCCCAGGGAGATCTGGGCATTCCCTCTTGAACCCTCCTTATTACCTAGAATCTCTGAATCTGTGGATTGTAGCATAGTTATCCTTTATTTAACAGCTAATATCAATTTATGAGTGAGTACATACCATGTTTTTCTTTCTCGGTTTGGGTTACCTCACTCAGGATGACTTTTTCTCGTAATTGGTTAGCATGCAGTACTTATATGTACCTACTATTTGTAACAAGACTCCAAGTTAATGCAAATAAGTGCAGTTCTAGGGACTACATTTTGAAAACCACTAGTCCAATTATTCATTAAGTAAATGGCATGGGCCATCTTGTAGTCTTATGTGTGTGTCCTATCTGTTCAAATAGTTTTGAAGCCATTTGAAATTCAGGAAACCTTTTTTACTTTTCTGTCTATTTGGTAACCATCCCAATAGAAACCATCAATTATGGTGATTCTCACCATAATTATGTTTTATCTCTTTCCTTTCTTAGAATGGAGAGAGCTATCATAGAGATTAAAAAGTATAATGCAAAAGCACTTTAAAATTAGGAGGTGCCACCCTAAAGAAGGAATTATTTTGTACTTATCACTAATAATCAATGCAAGTAATTGCTTCCTGAAAGAACCAGTTCGGTGTCTCTCCTAATACAAAATTCCTTTTCTAACTTTTCTACCACATATGTCCAAACTCCACTGAAGACTTCTACCTTCAGGGTGGGCACAGCAGACTATTCCACAGCTAGTTCTTAACTATGAGACTCGATACATCTCCTCAAGACTCCCCCATTCTTTCCTTTGGGACCACACAGAGAATGTACGGCCCCATGCGTGGTATCCTGGCATCCATTCCTAGCTCCACTAACATACTCCTAAGGGAGAGCCGATCACCTGTTTTCCCACATCGCTCTGGGATGGCACACTGCAAGGCTTCCTCAGAGCACCAGGAAGAGCATGCCCCTCCTCCCTCACTAAGTCTTTCCCCAGCTTCAGTCAGTCACTCTCATCACATGTCTGCAGCCTTACAGAATCTCCAGACTACGTGTAGCAGAAATGAATGGTTGTACCAGAAAATACATTTGCAAGAGAGAAAGATTTTCAAATACTCATTTTTATCAATCTATGGTGAAGAGCAATTATATGTTTTGCCCCCAGAGTTCCCTGTCCTTGACACTAATAATTTCCAAGCAGACGACTCCAGTGAAGTGAAAATGGATGCCGTTCGTGTTTTAAATTGTCCCTCTCTTGCCTTGAATTAACCGGAATTAAAGGAAAGTTAAGAATCACAGATTTGGAGTGTTGCCACAAGGAAAGCCCAGAGTCTCGGTAATCTTGGAGTTGTCCATCCAGAAAACACAGCCTTCAACCGCTTCTTCTGAGTCTCCTAGAAGATAACACTGTAGGAAAATACAACCTGCTTCCTGCTCTCCCTTAAACTCCTGATCAAACCACTCTTTGTCTGAAATAATACATATGGCAGCCCTCGATGGTGCTGCCAGCAAACACCATACTCACCACACAGACAGTTCTTTCAACAATAAGGAGCTTTTCTTTCCAATGAGGTTATTACACACTTCTTGGGTAAATCTCAGCGCTAAATTCATCAACTTTGACAACTCTCAAACTAGTTACACTAACTAGCTCAAAATCTGGGGGAAATAAAAGTGGGTGAGGAGACAGACTAGAAGGCACTGTAATGCCTTGTTGCCACACTAGAGTAAACAACTAATTCTCTAATTATCTATGTGATTCTCAGAAAGAATTTCTTTTAGCTTATATGAACTTCCCACATCACCCCCATTCACTACCACCACCAATCACCCTTCCTTGTCCTCCCAATCTTTCCTTTGCTGATATCCTACCTCTTGAAGTTTGCTGAGGATCAGAAGGTAGTGCATGAGTCCCCTGACTATAAGAAATGGGCTTTGTTCATCTCGCCTAATTTGATGTGTCTGAGCACCTTCTGGATTCCATACACTCAAAGCACCCACAAGCATATTTTGTCAACCTAGGAAATGTAGGTAGAGGGTTGCACCCATACAGAAGACCAGACTTGTGGGAATTCTGGATGATGAAAGTATTTGTTGGAAGGACCAAAAGATTCCGAGGCTCACTTCTTGCAATTCAACACCACTGAACAGCAGCTGCTCAAGTCTTAATGTCTACAGCTAGCATCTGGAACAAAGAGACCTGTGTTTCTAACTCACTACTAACCAGACTTGTTTCTCTGTTCCCATATTGCTTAAATATTGTTTCTGGGTCTGAGGATCCATCTGGCTGCAATAGAGCAATTTGAAAGCTATAAAAGCCAAGTGAGTGGGGGCTGAAAGATGGCTTTCTGGGTAAAAACAATTGCTGCCAAGTCTGGCAACCTGATTTTAATCCCTGTAACCTACATGGTGAAAAAAGAGAACTCCTACAAGTTGTCCTCTGACCTCAGTATGTGTGCCATCTCTCTCTCTCTCTCTCTCTCTCTCTCTCTCTCTCTCTCTCTCTCTCTCTCTCTCTCTCTCTCTCTCTCTCTCTCTCTCTCTCACACACACACACACACACACACACACACACACACACGCATGCATGTGCACACACACACAAATAAATGTAAGAGAAAATTAAGTCATATGAGTCAAATATCCCTCCCCAGTTTTGAATTCCCAAATACACTCTTGAAGCTAAAGAATATAAAACATGCAACTGAACTCATCAAGGCAGGCTCCCTCATTTTTGTCTTGGATGCCTTGTTTTGGGCATCAAAATGAATCCACTTGTCTGTCTCTTTATTCAGACCGTCTCCTTATACAGACCATTTGGCAGCCTCCAAATTTAGCTTAATGAGAGAACTTATTACACAGAACTCAATGTCAGGCTGAAATTTTATTTCCAAACCTTCCACAAGGAGCATGCCTTTCTATTAAGAAAACAGAACAGTAGCAGACCCTGGTGAATGGCTTTGTATTTGATCATCAGGGCCAGAAGAGCTCAGCTTCACAAGCAGATGCCATACTCTCAGATGTTACTTCAATTAGGGACCTCATGTGTCACCTTAGATGGAATCCAAGATCTTCAATCACTTTCAACATCTGTGCAAGCAGCAAACCTGGTAAATATCTTTAACAATCAGCACCAGTGGACCTGCCTAGAGTGGTAAACCATATACAAATCAAATCCCTGAGCACAGGTCCCTGAGGAGGAAGTTCAGCTGCTTTGTGTGGGGGGCAGGGGATTCACAAGTACAGGTACAGGCGCATATACATGTACATGTGTGCACATATGTATTGAGACCAAAGGCTAATCTCAGGCATTGCTCCTTAGGAACCATCCCTCCACTTTGGGTTTCTGAGACAGAGTCTCTCACAGGGAATTGGGGCTCACTGATTAGAACAGCTTAGCTGACAGTTGAACTCGAGGGACTTCCCTGTCTCCATTTCCCCAGTGCTAGAATATAAGCATATGCCTCTGCACCCAGCTTTCTACATGGGTTCTGGGGGTCAAACTCAAGTCCTCATGCTTGCATGAGAAGCATATAAGCAGTTGAACTGTCTCCCCAAGTTCCTGCCTTGCTTTAAACACAGGAGTCCTCTGCCATCTCAGTTCTCTGGGCACCATGTCAAAGTTTTGTATGAGGCTTCTTGGCAAGTACAGTACTGAACCTCTAACTCCCACTCTGTGGGAGACTTTATTATTGCCTAGCCTATGCTCTTCTTGCTTATGTCTGGACCATGAAAAAGTTAAGAATGGCCACACCTCTCCTCCCCCTCCCTAGCTCCCCCATACACACTCCCTTCTCAAAGATCATGGAATCCACAGAAAGAACCCTCCACATGCCGTGCTCTGTAATCCTAGAATTAGTCCCAGTTTCTTCACAGTCAAATAAGAGTACTCCTGCTAGGCTCAGAATGGTGGCAATAATAGAGTCTCTCAGAGACTAAACAAAAGATGCTACTTCTAAAAGATGTAAAGTCTTTTATCAAAACAACTTGAAAATATCCAAGATCCAGTGCCTGCTATCAATAATTGAATAAACATTCTTAGGACCGATGACAAATTGGCTTTACTCTCCACAATTTAGCAGCTAAATAAAGGAGCCCACTATAATTAACGGAGCTAAAGCTATATTGGAATGTTACTGCAAGCTACTAACAAATTACCCCCCCCCCAAATTTAGCAGCTTACAACAATAAACTTGTTGTTGTTGTTGTTGTTGTTGTTGTTGTTGTTGTTGTTGTTTTGAGACAAGAGTCTCTGTATGCATCCCTGACTGTCCTGAAACTTGCTATATAGAACAGGTTGGCTTAAAACCTCCAAATATCCCTTGCATCAGGCTTCTATATGACTCTGTAAAGCCCCCCTTTCCAATCATCTCTCTCAATATTCTACCCCTCCACCTGCCCCACAGCCCAATCCCTCAGGTTCCCATGCCCACCCACCCCTAGTCCATGGGAACACACAGAGTCCGAACAACAACCAGGGAACCTGCATTGGAGCAGCCTAGGCCCTCTGCATGTATGTGACAGTTGTGTAGCTTGGTCTGTTTGTGGGGAACTCCTGGGAATGGGAGCAGGGGCTGTCCCTGGTGCTTTGGCTGGCTCTTGGAAAACTATTTGTCATGCTGGGTTGCCTTGCCCAGTCTGAACACAGGGGGAGGTGCTTGGTCTTAAGAGTAGCTTGATATGCCATATTTTGCTGGTGTCCATGGGAGGCCTGCCCCTTTCTGAGCAAATACAGAGGAGGGGTGGATTGAGGGGAGGTGAATGGAAGGGGGCGAGTGGGTGGAGAGGAGGGAGGGGAGGCTGCAGTCAGGATGTAGAAAGAAAAAAATGGCAAAAAAAAACAAAACCCTACAAATACCTACCTGCTTCTGCCTCCTGAGTAACTGTAATTAAAGGTGTATGCCACATGCTCAGCCCTATTTTTAATTTCATTTATTTATTTGTGTGTGTGTGTGTGTGTGTGTGTGTGTGTGTGTGTGTGAGAGAGAGAGAGAGAGAGAGAGAGAGAGAGAGAGAGAGAGAGAGAATATTTTGTGCCATGGAGTATTTATAGATATCAATGGACCAGTTGCAGAAGTTGGTTCTTTCCTTCCACCATGTTGATCTTGGTGATGGAGCTCAGGTTGCCAGGCTTGGTGGCAAGTGTCCTTGCTCAATGAGCTAGAGTCTATGGGCCCAGAACCTAGGACGCCTTATCTCGGTGCCACTGGCTCAGGGTCTCTCACAATCTACAATTAAGATACCAGCCAGGTGTGAGAGTTTTGATCTTACATGTTCTCCAAAGGCCCATGTATTAAAGAGTGCACCCCTAGAGGGGTTCTCTTGGGAGATAACAAAACTAAATGAATAAAAAAAATTTTAAAAGAGGCAGGACTTCAGTGGAAGATCTTTAAGTCAGGAGAGGCATGCCCTTGAAAGAGACATCAGATCTATCTATCTATCTATCTATCTATCTATCTATCTATCTATCTATCTATCTATCTCTTGCTCTCTCACTCTCTCTCCCTCCTTCCCTGGCCTCCTCTTTCCTCCCACCATGAAATGAGCAGTCTCACTTTGACATGTTTACATACCCTTGCCATCCAACACCACTATCAAAAGGGTAAAAGCAATAAATCTATCTGACCATGAATAGTATCTGTAAGCCAAAATAAACCTTCTGCCTTTGTAAGTTGCTGTGGGATAATGCTTTTGTACACTGGTTTAATAAAACGCTAATTGGCCAATAGCCAGGCAGGAAGTATAGGCAGGACAAGCAGAGAGGAGAATTCTGGGAGGAGGAAGGCTGAGGAGAGGGAGACACCAGCCCACCATCCAGGGAGCACCATATAATGGCACACAGGTAAAGCCACAGAACACATGGCGACAGATAGATTAACAAAAATGGGCTGAGTTTAAGCATAAGAGCTAGTTAGTAGTTAACCTGAGCTAATGGCTGGGCAGTTTTAACTAATATAAGCCACTGTGTGTTTACTTGGGTCTGAGCGGCTGCAGACTGGGCGGGACAGTACAGGAAAACTTCAGCTACAGTAAGTTGATGTCTCCATTATTTATTATAGTATCAGAAAGCTGACCAATACATCAGGGGTAACTTGGGGAAGATTTACTAAAAAGAAAATTGCTCATTTAGCTGTTAGTATGTTTCAGTTCTTCACTGGCTCTTGGGTAAGGACAACTCTTCTTAGGCGCATGTTCCTTTGTACAGCAAAGCTGGCTTGTCAGAGCAAGTGATGAAGAAAGTAACCATGGCCAGAACAGGAGGCCTAGGACAGACCACCATCTTATGTAACCAAAGCTCAGGATGTCACCCCATTGATTCTTTCATAATTCAGTTTTTAGAAGCAAACAAGTAAGTCTGGCCTATGCTCCCCCAAGGAGAAGTCACAGAGGATGCATCCCAGAATCACTGGTACCTTCTAGAGGTACCTATGTCAGGAGGGAAACATCCTTATTCCACTAAGCTACATTCAAAAGGGTTTAAAAGTAAATGCTGTGTCAGTCATTCATTTTTAAAAGTTTTCAATGCACACACACACACACACACACACACAGACACCAATGACACAAGTGTGTCCAAATGTTAAAGTGATAGATATAAAGGTGTTTATTGTATTATTGTTCTATTTTTTCTGTTTCATAATAAAAACAAACCACCTGACTAAAGGTGTGGGGAATGTATTAACTATACCCGACCTTAAATTATAATGTTTGACAGCAGACTGTGGTGGTTTGAATAGAAATGGCCCTCACAGGCTCATAGATTTGAATGCTTGATCACCAGAGAGTGGCACTATTAGGAGGTGTGGCCTTGTTAGAGTAGATGTGGCCTTGATGGAGGAAGAGTGTCACTGGGGGTGAACTTTGATGTTTCAGATGCTTAAGCCAAAGTGTCTCTCTCTCTTCCTGCTGCCTGCTGACCTAGATGTAGAACTCTCAACTCCTTCTCCAGCACCACGTCTGCCTGCATGCTGCCATGCCACCTGCCATGATGATAAAAAGACTGAACCTCTGAAACTGTAAGCCAGCCCCAGTGAAATGTTTTCCTATACAAGAGTTGCTGTGGTCATGGTGTCTCTTCACAGCAGTAGAAACCCAACTAAGATAGAAGTTGGTAACAGGGACAGTAAGTAGTGTTGCCATGATAGGCCTGACTGTGCTTTTGTTTGGAGGAAAGTGGACTTGGGACTTTCTTTATTTTATTTTTATTTATTTATTTATTCTTGGTTTTTCGAGACAGGGTTTCTCTGTGTAGCTTTGCGCCTTTCCTGGAACTCACTCTGTAGCCCAGGCTGGCCTTGAACTCACAGAGATCCACCTGCCTCTGCCTCCCGAGTGCTGGGATTAAAGGTGTGCGCCACCAACGCCCGGCTGGACTTTGGGACTTTTGATTAGGAAAGCAGTTGAATGCTTTAACTGAGGCTTAATGGGTCATCCTAGTAGGAGCATGGGAGACAGTGGTGCTGAGGGTGATTTCAACTGTGGGGCCTGGTTCAAGAGGTTCCAAAGGAGAAGAATATTAGTATGTGACCTAGAGACCATTCTTATGATATTTTGATGAAGAATGTGGCTGCTTTCTGCCCTTGTCCACAAAAAATCTACCTGAAGAGTTATGATTAACAGCTTTGGCAGAGGAGATTTCAAGACAGCCTAGTATTGACTGTGTTGGTTGGTTATTAGTGGCCATACTTACAGAGATCTACAATGAAAAGGAGCAAATGTAAACTACAAAACGTACAACTGGAGGAGAAAAGGAGCACCAGAAGTTTACTGGAGTCAAGTCCAGTGCTCAAGGAGATAAAAAGTTTAAAGAAAAACCTGATGCTAGATTAAGTAAAGGGAGTGGTGACCTCATTTCAAGACTCCACACAGCTAACCTTCTAACTTGTAAAAAGGAATTAAAGAAAAGTTTAGGGCCTGGTGTGGTGGCGCAAGCCTTTAATCTCAGCATTTCAGAGGCAGAAGCAGGCAGGCAGATCTCTGAGTTCGAGATCAACCAGGTCTACAGAGTGAGTTCCAGGACAGCCAATCTTAGGCAGTGAAGGAAACCATCGAAACTAGAAAGCTAGTGATGTAGTTGAATGAAGGGGCCATGTTCCAGCCCCAGCAAGCAGCAGAACTTGGCAGCTTCAGTAACATGGTTCTGTGTTTAGAGTCAAGGATACAAGAAAGGGGTTATGGAATCTCCCTCCATGACTAAGGAAAGCCACTGAGGCCAGGCATGTATCAGGGGTATCTCTGCATGGAGGCCCTGAGAAGCCATTGTGTGAAGCAGTGAAGGTGGAGCCAGGATTGCCTTGGAGACCCCAAGATATTGGAGATGCCAGAGTCATGGTCTACCTGCCAAGGAAAGCTGATAACAGGGTATGGAACCAGCCCAAGAGAAAAAAAAAAGTGTGTTGCAGTCAACAAAGCTGAAAGGAGTTAGAGATCTGAAGAGACCTTTGACATCAGACATGGAGATGCAGAGTTTAGACTTTGTCCAGTTAGTTTCTGGTCTTGCTTTGGCCCAGTATTTCCTCACTGTGCTCCTTTTTCTCCATTTTGGAATGGCAATGAATGTCCTGTGTCACTGCCTGTTGGAGGCATGTGACCCTCTTTTTTGCTTTTGATTTTACAGGGGATTACAACCCAGGGATTGCATGAGTCTCTAAACAGACTTTGAGCTTTGGACTTTAAACAATGTTCAGACTGTTAGAGACTATGGGGATTTTGGAAGTTGGACTGAGTGCATTTCTGCATTATGATAAGGTTATATAAGCTTATGGAGGCCAGACAGCGGAATGTGGTGGTTTGAATAGGAATGGCCCTCACAGGCTCATAGATTTAAATGTTTGGTCACCAGGGAGTGCACTATTAGGAAGTGTGGCCTTGTTGGAGGACATGTCACTAGGGGTGGGCTTTTGAGGTTTCAAACGCTCGAGCCAGGCAGCCCCTCTCTCTCTCTCTCTCTCTCTCTCTCTCTCTCTCTCTCTCTCTCTCTCTCTCTCTCTGTGTGTGTGTGTGTGTGTGTGTGTGTGTGTGTGTGTGTGTGTGTGT